>CM074718.1:472220824-472375824 GCA_037306005.1 Rhinophrynus dorsalis
ACGATAATAGGGTGAACCTGTTACCTTGGGCAGAGTTTGCCCGAAATTGTGCTGTGAACTCTTCTACTCAGAGTTCCCCGCTTCTTATAAACTATGGTTTTCAACCATCCGTGCTCCCAGAGTCTTTTGAGGCACAAAATATTCCGGCTCTGGAAGATCATTTGAGGGAACTCCGTTCCACATGGGTATGGGCCCATGCAATGACAAAAAAGGCAGGCCAATCGTAGGCGATTACTGGCACCATTTTCTCAGGTGGGGGAGAGAGTCTGGTTATCTTCACGTAATCTGAACCTTCGGGGTTCCTTGCTGGAAACTGGCCCCTCGTTTTGTTGGCCTATTCCGTATTCTTCATAGAGTTAACCCTGTGGCCTACGCTTTGGAGCTTCCTGACAGTTTGCATATTTCTAATGTGTTTCATGTCTCTCTTTTGAAACCCTTGATTTGCAATCGCTATACCTCTAGATCCGTGCAACCTGGTCCAATCAAACTCGCAGATCAGGATGACTATGAAATAAAAAGTATTCTAGATTCTCCTAGAGTCAGAGGCAAATTGCAATATTTGGTGCATTGGAAAGGTGATGGGCCTGAGGAGCATTCCTGGGTCTCTTCTAAAGATATGCATGTGCCTGCTCTCACTCAGAGATTTCATTTTTGCTTTCATTTGAAACCTCGGCCTCTTCTGCAGGGGAGGGGTCCTTGAGGGGGAGGTACAGTCAGCACTGTGCAATCACGGTGTCCGTGTTATCTCTGGCGACATTGTGACTCAGTGCTACTTCCTGATTCCTTTTTATTGGCTATTGTGGGTTTGCTCCGCCTAGTGCTAACCCTTAATACTGAGCCCTGTCACTGCTGCGATGCCCTTTTGTGGTGTTCCTGTCGCTAGCGCTTGTTCCAGACTTCTGTGTGAATCCTGTGTATGACCTGGACTGCCTGACTACTCTGCCTGTATATGCTCCTGCTCTGTGTACCGACCCGGATTGGCTGATGTTCCTGCTCTGTGTACCAACCCGGCCTGGCTGACGTTCCTGCTCTGTGTACCGACCCAGATAGGCTGACGTTCCTGCTCTGTGTACCGACCAGGCCTGGCTGACGTTCACGCTCTGTGTACTGACCCGGATTGGCTAACGTTCCTGCTCTGTGTACCGACCCGGCCTAGCTGACGTTCCTGCTCTGTGTACCGAACCAGACTGGCCGATTTGGCCTGATTTCCCACTCCATCCGGTGATCCAGTTGGAGTACGTGCTTTCAGTGCTCGCACTGTCTTCTGACAGTCCTAGGTTGCCTTGTCTAGTCTGCTCCAACAGTCCTGCTTACTTTGACCCAGTCTCGTATACTCTGCTCCGGCAGTCCTGCTTACTGTGACCCAGTCTCTGGTTGTTGTGCCTCGTGATCCTTTCACTCCAGTGATTAAGATCTATCGGGTTGCACCACGGTACACTTGATCTGTTCAGTGCTAATACCCAAGGTTGGTTTGTTCCCTGGGCGCCTCGGTTGTTCCCACGGCCTTGCAGCCATACTCAGATCTAAGCGTTCATTTAACCCCTTGGGGTTGGTGCGATTGCACTTTGGGTCACAGTGTACTGCAAGTTACATTGGCGTTATTCCTTGCTATACAGTATCAGTCAACCTGTCTCTTCCAGAGCCTTCGTATACCTCCCTGTGGCTTCTGTCGCTTTGTGTCACTCTCTGCGGAGAGGGTGTCCTATGGGCCTTAGTCCTATTAGGGCCTGTCCATACATCCTGGCCTAATAGCACCCGTCTCAGCACGGTCTCATCTAGGATTCACAAGAACTGTAACCTGATCTGTGTCAGTGTTGTACCTCTGTGTTTCACTGGACCCGTGTGGGTTACTAAATATTTTTGTAACCTGATCTGTGTCAGTATTATTTCTGTCTGTATATACTGGACCCGTGTGGATGTATGGACAGGCCCTAATAGGACTAAGGTATAGCAAGGAATAATGCCAATGTAACTTGCAGTACACTGTGACCCAAAGTGCAATCGCACCAACCCCAAGGGGTTAAACAAACGCTTAGATCTGAGTATGGCTGCAAGGCCGTGGGAACAACCGAGGCACCCAGGGAACAAACCAACCTTGGGTATTAGCACTGAACAGATCAAGTGTACCGTGGTGCAACCCGATAGATCTTAATCACTGGAGTGAAAGGATCACGAGGCACAACAACCAGAGACTGGGTCACAGTAAGCAGGACTGCCGGAGCAGAGTATACGAGACTGGGTCAAAGTAAGCAGGACTGTTGGAGCAGACTAGACAAGGCAACCTAGGACTGTCAGAAGACAGTGCGAGCACTGAAAGCACGTACTCCAACTGGATCACCGGATGGAGTGGGAAATCAGGCCAAATCGGCCAGTCTGGTTCGGTACACAGAGCAGGAACGTCAGCTAGGCCGGGTCGGTACACAGAGCAGGAACGTTAGCCAATCCGGGTCAGTACACAGAGCGTGAACGTCAGCCAGGCCTGGTCGGTACACAGAGCAGGAACGTCAGCCTATCCGGGTCGGTACACAGAGCAGGAACGTCAGCCAGGCCGGGTTGGTACACAGAGCAGGAACATCAGCCAACCTGGGTCGGTACACAGAGCAGGAACATATACAGGCAGAGTAGTCAGGCAGTCCAGGTCATACACAGGATTCACACAGAAGTCTGGAACAAGCGCTAGCGACAGGAACACCACAAAAGGGCATCGCAGCAGTGGGTCCAGTGTTTTTACCTAAATCTTCTGTATCTCAGTGTCCTAAAAAAATTTTACTGTGGACTTACCTGGGCTTCCGTGCCCCTCACAGCAGTCCATATTGCTTCCATGTGGCCACGCATCATCAGACTGTGTGCCAGTGACGTTGTGCGCCTCTTTAAAAGCTTTCCTTGGGGCTTGTATAGTGCTCCACCTCCCAGCCTATGTATTTAAACTGCCTGGACACCACAGTCATTGACCTTACATGGCAATGCTGCATTCTCTCTTTCTAACAAACACAGAATGACAAGCTTCAGGAGACACCCCTTTTATACTATTACTTTGTATGTATGTATGTATCTTTATTTATATGGCGCCACACAGTGTACACAGCGCCTTACAATAGACATATGTTACAATAAATAAGAGGGGATGAAATAAGTGCGACATTCATAGAAACAATGGGAGAGAGGTCCCTGCCCCAAGGAGCTTACAGTCTAAATGGATAAAGGGAGACATACAATGGGGTAAGAGGGTGTTAAGTGCTGAGATTACAAGTGCTGAGTTTGGCCAAAGGCAGTGCATGGTCCTAGTGCTCCAGAAGATAAGACTTCAGGGTAGAGGAAAAAAAGGGAAACCTCTCCACAGGGTAGGGAAATTAAGTCTTATAATTGATTTTAAAGCACTGAGCAAGATGGAAAAAAATGGAAAATATGCTCTTTTCACAAAAAAATTCACGCTTGGCAGGAAGTGCCAATTTTCACCTTTCTCAGTTTGAGGGAAGAAATTTTGCCCATCCATTGTTGGATCATTGCATGTATATATTATTTAAGAATATTTTGTGTGGCTAGTGTCATCCATCACATATGTGTATATTTCCCTTTGTAAAATATCCTCAGCTGAGTATAGCATATTAAGTTACATTATATTTAAAATGTGGGAGGAATGCAATCATAACAATTTCACCCCTACTGATTAAAGTGGACTTATCACCCTAAAATAAGGTTAGTTAATTTTAAAGGTTATTAAAACCTGTCTATATATTGTACCAGTCACTTTAATGCTGTGACAAGAGTCCTGGTACTGGAGGTCCGTACTGCCATCACACCGGATCTCTCGCGTCTCCAACATCCTGATCATAGCTGAAAGGCAGCCTGTACCCTCCCCAATAACTAGACAGGATCAGTTGGGGGGTATAACGCGAACACTATATTGTGGGTAAACCATCATATTTATCCAGATGTCCAGCATAACCACATACTGGCCAGACACATAAGCACACCATGGGACAATGGGTAGGTGGAGACATGATCAGGGGAAACAATGTGGGGCTAACTTTATTACCAGTATACAATAGCTGGGTAAACATAAACTTGAGACGGCACATTGTGTGGAAACATATTCCTAATTCAATCTTGCCGCTCCGAATCCTAGAGCCGTGTAGACAATCAGGGTGCCGCCTACATCTTCCCATACAAATCTATGGCATCCCTTTCAATCCTGGCGGCCAATCTCCGGCCGACCTACACTGGAACGGGAAAAAGTGGCTTTACTGGGCAGCCCGGTGTGTACCCTCCGAGCGGCTTGTGAAACTTCAGTCCTTTTGTGGCAAATGATAATTCCTGATAAATTGTAGTCCCCTTTCCTCCCCGTACACCAACCAGCTATTCCCGCCCCGGCAACCTGATATTAGTAACAGTGCTCTCCCTTTTGATCCATAGTCCGGCAGACCCAGCTAGATCCTCTGCAGGTCGACTTGGGGCTGATCAGGAGGAGTCTTTTAGGAATCCAAATCCGTCTGTTGGGACAGGCCATTCGCATTACCATTTTGCTTGCCGGGCCAGTACTGAACAGTGAAATCGTAGGGTTGCAGGGCTAAACTCCAGCGTAATAACCTGCCATTGTCTCCAGATACTCTATTGAGCCAGATGAGTGGGTTATGGTCTGTGAGTACGGTGAAAGATCGCCCATACAGATATGGCTGTAGTTTGTTTAAGGCCCACACCAGAGTTAGGCACTCCTTTTCCATGGTGGCATACACCACTTCCCTGGGTAGTAGTTTTCGGCTGATGTAGGTCACCGGGTGCTCACATCCATCTGTTCCCACCTGGCTCTCAATCCAAAAGTAGAGGCATCTGTATGGACAGAGAAGCTTTTTGTAGGGTCAGGGGTCGCCAACACTGGTGCAGATACAAGGGCTTGTTTTAAGCGTTGAAAGGCTGTTTCACACTCTGGAGACCACAGCATTTGTCTGGGTAAGTTCTTTTTGGTTAGGTCCGTCAGGGGTTTTGTAATTGTGCTTTAGTCAAGTACAAAACCCCGGTAATACCCTGCCATGCCTAGGCAAGCTAGAACCTGGGTTTTAGTACAGGGAGTGGGCCAGCAAGCAACTGCCTCCACTTTCGCAGGATCTGGTCTCTGTTGCCCGCAGCCCACCCGGTGACCTAGGAGGGGACTTCGGATACTCCTATGACACATTTCTCGGGTTTTAGGGTCAGCCCAACAGTCCTGATGAGATCTAATACGATGCTTAGGTGAACCAAATGGTCCTCCCAGGGATCGCTATAGATGTCATCCAGGTATGCGCAGGCATACTCCAGGAGACCACCAAGGAGCCTATATATCATCTGCTGGAAGGTTGCCGGTGCGTTCTTCATCCCAAATGGCATAACACGAAATTGGTACATGCCGAATGATGAACGCCAACTTAAGGATGGCCTCTGGCTCCAGCGGGATTTGCCAGTATGCATTGCACAGATCAATGATGGTGAGGAAGTTTCCCCGGGCGATGCGATCCAGTAGTTCGTCCACCCAGGGCATGGGATAAGCGTTGATCGTGGTCTGGTCATTAAGCCTACGGTAATCAACACAAAAACGGGTTGTGCCATCCTGTTTCGGTACCAAAAACCACCGGGGACTCCCAGGGACTTGTGGACAGCTCGATGACCCCTAGATCAAGCATTTCCCTCAACTCACTTCTCATGCTGGCTCTAACTGACTCAGGCACCTGGTAGGCTGCCTGTCTTAGGGGCGGCTGCTCCTGGGTCTCCATGTACTGCTATAGTATTATACCCAGGGATCGGGAAGAACAGGGCCTGATGTTCTAGCAGTACTCTTTGAACCTGTTTTTGTTGGGTGGTCCCTAGCTGATCAGCTAACTTAACTGCCACTATCCATGGCTGGGTTTGTCCCTGACAGGTTAAATCATGTAGTAGGAGGTTATCTGAATTTTCCGCCGCAGGAGCACATATAGCCGCTACTTCCACCGGCCTCTCCTGGTAGGCCTTCAGCATGTTCACATGAAAGGTCCGCTGGATCTTTTCATCCAAACATTTGGCCACCAGGTAGGTAGTGTCGCAGAGCTGCCTCACTACCCGTTAAGGTCCCTGCCACACCTCTTGTAGCTTGTTCTGTTTAGTGGGTTTCAGGACTAGTACCTTCTGCCCCACTTCCAGGGTACAATTCCGAGCGGTACAGTCGTACAATCTCTTATGTTGCCCCTGAGCCATCTGAAGGTTCTCCCACACCAGGTTGGTAAGTTACTTCACTAGGTCGGTAAGTTACTTCAGTCGATCTCTAAATGTCAAGACATACTCCAGGATTGGGGTTCCTTCTCCTCTACCCTCCCTTCCCAGTTGGCTCTGACTAAATCCAAGGGCCCCCTCACCCTCCGCCCGTACAAAAGTTCAAAAGGGGAGAACCCGGTCGATTCCTGTGGCACCTCCCTGTAGGCGAACAGGAGGTGCAGCAGGTATTTCTCCCAGTCCCTGTGAGAGGCAGTGAAAGTGCGAAGCAGTTGCTTCAGTGTCCCACTGAACCTCTCACGCAGTCCATTGGTCTGGGGGTGATAGGGGGAGCTGTGTAGGGCTTTAATCCCGCACAGTTTTCACAACTGGTGGGTAATCTCAGCTGTCAACTGTGTCCCTTGGTCAGAGATAATTTCTTGGGGAAAGCCCACCCTGGCAAAGATCTGCAACAGAGCATCCGCTACTGTCTCTGCTTGGATATTGGTCAAGGGTATAGCCTCTGGATACCGAGTGGCATAGTCCACCACATCAAGATATATTTCTTTCCTGAGGGACTTGAGCGGGGCAAGGGTTCTATCAGGTCTACAGCTATCTGACTAAATGGTTTGTCTATAATCATTAGGGCGTGCAGGGTTGCTCGCTTATGGCCTCCCTTTTACCCCACCTGCTGAAAGGTATCGCAGGTGTGGCAGTACTGTCCCTAGTGATCCCCGGCCAAAAGAACGTCTGAGTCAAGCGGTGATAGGTCCGGGTCACTCCAAGATGGCCTACTAATGGAATGTCATGCCCTATGCGCAGCAGGTCATGTCGATACTTTTGCAGCACAAACAACTGGGCACTGGAATGGTGCCCTGAACGTCCGTGACACTGTACAACAGTCCTTGGTTCCATTCCACCCGCTCCCCTTCCAAACCCCCGGGATCCCTACCCACTCACTCCCGGTACCCTGCTAGAGTCGGATCTATCCTGGTTTCTTTGGCCAAGTTGTCCAGGGATGGCCATGTGCAAGGGGAGAGGTCAGGGAAGTCGGTCAGTAGGCTGTCCGGGACATTGGTTCTTACCTGGGTCTCCTCCGTGGTTGTGATTTCAGCCCCCTTTGCCTGTTGTTACTGCAGCACATATGGCTGGGTCGGTGCTGTCACTGTAAGCCGACATTAGACACCCCAGGTCGTTCCCTAGCAAAAGCTCGTCATAACCCCAACTTCTACCTCGAGGGTCCCTGTGCCCCAGTCCAGTGAATGTGGACAGTCGGGATCTGATGGATGATTCCTCCTGCTACCCTGACGGCCACGGAATGTCCTGTCTGCTCCGTGGTAGCTACCAGCCGTGGCTGGATCAGGGTAATTGTAGCTCTGGTCTCTCGCAATCCTTGGGCTGGTTGACCATTAATCCAGACAGCCTGACGATGGTGATCTCGATTATCATTAGCAGCCGCTTGGACTGGATCAGCCTCATGAAGTAATCCCCAATCCGCCTCGGTCCACCCCCGAACGAGCTGAATCCATTGGTGCCCAAGTAATGTACATTGGCCCGGGGTGCTGAGTTATAGGACCAGCTCCCAGTTTCCCGAGAGGCTCAGTTGCTTCTCATATGCCCCAGTTGATCACAGTCATAATAGTGGGTATAGGCGGCTCCAGACGGCCCTGCGGAGGCTGGCCGTGGAGGAGGATCCAGCGGGGTTGGCCAGGCTGAGGGAGGTAGCCAAGATATTGGTCCGCCAGCATGGCTGCCTGGTCGGCGGTGAGGCGCTTGCGATCCCTCACCCAATCTCGCACAGCCACTGGAGCATGGTCATAAAATTGCTCCAAGACCATGAGCTGGAGTACCTCATTTACGGTGGTGGCTTGGCTGCCCTTGATCCACCCCTCCACCGCTCGAGTCATCTGGTGGACCCACTCAGTGCAGGATTATCTGTCCTACCGCTGCCAGGAAAATGTGACTTGAGTCCTGGTACTGGAGGTCCGTACCACCTTCACACCGGATCTATGCTTATCTGACATCCCGATCATCACTGAAAGGCAACCCGTACCCTCCCCAATAACTAGACAGGACCAGTTGGAAGGTAAAACTCGAACACTTTATTGTGGGTAAACCATCATATTTATACAGATGTCCAGTATAACCACAAACTGGCCAGACACGTAGGCACACCATGGGACAATGGGTAGGTGGAGACATGGTGAGGGGAAACAATGTGGGGCTAATTTTATTACCAGTATACAATGGCTGGGTAAACTTAAACTTGAGACGGCGCATTGTGTGGGAATATCTCCCTAATTCAATCTTGTCTCCCCAAACCCTAGAGCCGTGTAGCCAATCAGGGGGCCGCCTACATTTTCACATACAAGTATATGGCATCCCTTTCAATCCTGGCAGCCAATCCCCGGCCAGCCTACATTGGAACGGGGAAAAGTGGCTTTACTGGGCAGCCCGGTGTGTACCTTCCAGGTGGCTTATGAAACTTCAGTCCTTTTGAGGTAAATGGTAATTCCTGATAAATTGTAGTCCTCTTTCCTCTCCGTACACCAACCAGCTATTCTCACCCCGGCAACCTGATAATCATAACAAATGTTAACTAGTTTATGTACTGGACCAATATTACCACTTTGTGCTATGAAAGAATCTAGGCAGAGCTCACACACAGAGTTCCCATTTCTAATAGCACATTGAGTGATGTTTGACCTTGAACAGAACTAATTAGGATTCGAAGCAGAGAATTAGCATATATTGCCACACTGTTACCAAAACATAAAGGTTAATTTCTCCATAACTATTTCTTTTACAGAAAAAATTACTATTACAACATATAGGTTGATTTTAATTAGATGTAATACAAATGAATTTTGTCTTGACAGGTCACCTTGAGGGGCCACAGTTCTAAAGAGGTGTAATTCTGAGGCAAGCCAAATCCACCATAGAGGACAAGACCTTTCTAGCATTCAAGAGGTTAAAAAGTCCTATTTCAATCAAAATACATTTTTATTTAACCCTTTTAGTGCCAGTGGAGTACACAACGCATTGCTTTGCAATGCATTGCGTACCCCTCTGGCACTCAAAGGGTTAACTCCTATGTACAGCTGGTTTGCTCCAAGATTTGTTTCTCAGTTTAGCTTCCTGAATACGACCCTTAGTGTATATTGTCCATGCCCTTATTTCCTCTCTTTTCCAAGCTTTTTTTTTTTTTTAAACCCTTTGATGATAGCCAGATAGGTATCCACAGCATTGCGATGTGGTGGATACCTCTCTAGCAAGAAAAAGGGTTAAAACCCAAAGGATTTGATTATTCTGTTCTCTGTTCTTTACTCCAGATGACGAGCACCGACCAGGGCTGATATACACAGTAATCCCACGAGTAATGAACGGGTTTACTGGAGGAGGGAAAAAAAACCTCTTTGGCCATAAGTAAAGAGGACAAATTGCTTTTTACACGCATATTATAGTTCCAAATCCCTCATCCTCCAGCTTTGGTTTTGGTCCACTGAGGTCTAACACCTTGTTAGCATCTATCTCTCTACACTAATACACTCATTACAAAGCACTCTCTGGTCCTGAATAGCTGCCAATTTGTCAATAACATTTTCAGGCCAAATTCTTGCTCTCTGGTCTGGATCCAACATTACAAGCTCTTTATAAATCAGCTCTGGTGTGGACAGCAGAGACTTGCAGTGGTGACAGGAATGGACTAACCCCTTCTCAGCTGAGGGTTTGACTAAACAAATGTTAATGTTGCATTGCATAGTAACCCCTATAATAACAGATAGACATATTAGGAAAATATTAACCCTACAGATGCTTGCGAGGCTTTCAATGCATTACAAAGCAATGCATCTGAGACCTCTCTATCAACCATGAAGTTTCACAATTAAAGGGGAACTACCACCCCACAAAATCTTTATCATAATCCAGTCCCCATCTGGCGACTAGCTGCTTAGTAGCGCTAGTCGCCAGAATTATTACCTGGTTTATCTGATTTTAAACTTGTGCCGAGGCTGACAGTAGCAGGAAGCACGGACATCTTGCCATAGTGACGTCTGTGCGCCTGCACTGTCTGTCCCTTTTGGAGCTGGCTGGATTAAGATAAAGATTTTGTGGGGTGGTAGTTCGCCTTTAACTATCACTAATAAACATTTACTTTGTGCGCATCACTGTCATTTATTTTTTAGAATAGTCCTATTGAAGACACACAATGAGCAACAAAAAAGTCTTTGTCTATTACCTGTGAAAAAAATCATAATATTTCATCAGAAATGTTTTATTGTTGTCTATGGGAACATTTTGAGTAAACCATAGATAACCATTTCACAGTAACGGTCAGTGAGGTTCAACAATCATTGAAAAAGTTACTAGTTAGGAGGGAAAAAGTTACTTGTTCATCCAGAATTATATCTGAGAAACAGCATAATTGCGTACTGGATTTATTTTACTAGTCACAGACTATTGTACATATCCAGTCATGATAATGGTAATGTGAAAGTAATCAGTCATGCTGGTTCCAAATCAAGAAGAAGAAGGGTTATTTCAGGAGAAGCTTTATTTGTAATCATTCATGGATCTATTCATACATAACCATTTCACCCATGCCTTTGGTGTTGATTGCAAGAAAAAAAAACATCTTTGTCCCTTTTATATTTAGATTTTGACTTCTGCAGTAGCTTTTATCATTTCTGACACAATAACATATTTCTGTGCACATTGCCCCTTAGCCAGTGCTGAGTGAGTTCCAGTTTTTAAAGTTAAGTTGTGGGCTAGATTAGATTTCAGGTGATAACATGATCAATGATTTTATGTTCAAAGTCCTCCATATACTTCTCTAGAAATATGTGAGATAATAGCATTGATAACAGTTATCGTCTGCAATAGTGTTCCTCTCTTAGGCCTTAAGCCCACAATTTGGGATAAAAGTTATCCCTGGTTTATCTAATAGATTCTTACGTCATTAGGAACTTTGCAGATAAAACTAGTTACAAAGTTATCATCTGAAATGAAGTCCAGCCATTAGGTCTGGCTTCCATTGCAACTGAGAACTGTATCACTTGTTTTATCTATAAATTTCCCCATCTACAAATTGCCCATTAAACATCAATTGTAATTCCAGAAATACCATGTGATACCATTCATTACCTGCATTGGAATCCAGTTGCAATTCGACTGGATTATATTGAAGGTGATAGATGTCATTGGTAGCATCTCACAGATTCCTTATGAAGTCTTTGAGAACATTTGCAAATAAACTAGTAATAAAGTTATCACCTGCACTTTAATTCCATTCAGTATAAGGCTGCATTCAACAGCAGGTGATAAATGTTGTTACTGGTTATTGTAACGGAGGTTAAAGGACGCTGGGTTGTCCTACTCTGTCGTGCCGCTCACCTCTACTTCGACCTCGGCCAGTCAGCGCTGTGCTTTCCAGTGAACAGAGAAGGAAGTGCAATTTGACTTCACCAGAGGGCACAAGCCAGATGTCAAACTCAGGATTTGTCGAAGGTGAGCAGCGTTGAGTCGAACCTTCCTGATTCGACAAGGAGTCGAAGAGCCGAACTGCGTTGCCAAAATCCGTCATAGGTAGAATACGGCACTTCCAGTGGGGTCGACTAAGCTAGTAGTCGAAGTTCCCGATCTTGGTTCCTGTGGCGGAGTCTAGTGAATTCAGCTCAAAATATCTCGACCTTAGATGGGAGTCAAAGTGAACTCTTTAAACCACCCAAATAACGAGACACACTCTTTCGGAGTTCCAAGCATTAACACACTTTATTGCAAAACCTCACGCTCTTTTATACACAACCAAGAACAGTAAAACAATAGAATAGTAAACATTAGAACAAAAGGGCCAGTGGGATTACAGTGGACTTTTGTAGCTCCAATTCCCATTGGATGGGATTGGAGCCTCCTATGCTAAGTTAATTCAATCACTGGTGCCTTTTGTTTAATGTTTACTATTCTATTGTTTAATTGTTCTTGGTTGTGTATAAAAGAGCATGGGGTTTTGTAATAAAGTGTGTTACTGCTTGGAACTCCGAAAGAGTGTGTCTCGTTATTTGGGTGGTTTAAAGAGTCCACTTTGATTCCCATCTAAGGGAGAGATACTTTGAGCTGAATTCACTAGACACCACAGCAAAAACCGAGATAGGGAACTTCGACTACTAGCTTAGTCGACCCCGCTGGAAATGCCGTGTTCAACCTCCAATGGATTTTGGCGGCACAGTTCAGCTCCTCGACGTTGCTCACCTTCGACAAATCCCTAGTTCCACACCTGGCATGCGCCCTCTGTCGAAGTCGAATTGAATTTGCTTCTCTGTTCACCGGAACGCACAGCTCTGACTGGCCGAGGTCGAAGGAGAGGTGAGCGACACAACGGAGTAGGATAACTCGGCATCCTTTAACCTCCATTACAGTTATATCTGTCATTAATTCCTTTTGAAATCTATGAGATATTTTGCAGATAAACCATTATAGGTTTATTACCTGCAATGGAATCTAGACCTTAGTTAGGAGAAGGAGTGAAAAGAAAGCAAAATATGAATAAGTTTAGAGCAAACCAACTACTCCATGGTTAGGTGAATAAGAATCCTCAATTAATTTATTGGACTACTTTGGAGACCTCTCTAATATTCAAGGGCATAAAAACCCCATTTAAATCATATGGGATTTGGGAATATTTTAATTGCCCCCTCTGATGCAGTTGGTTTGCTTCAAAAGTGCTTATCTTTAGCTTTCTGCATAAAGCCTTAAATGTATCAAGAAGTTCCTACCTGCTGTCAGATCAGGTGTCTCCAATCCCTTTACCACCAATGTGGCAGAAGACACATCAGTGCATTCAAAGATCGCTGTGGGGGTTATACCACACCATAAGAACACCTGCAATAAACATGTCACAATAAGTGCTCTATTCCCCCTCCTCTCCCTCAGCCCTTTCATCTCGCTGAAGCTTTTAATGATTCCTCTGTGGCTGCATGTCACTTAATGTTGTCAAGTGCAGGCCTGAGCTACTTTCTGCTCTCTAGCCATGAGCACACACGCAGCAAGGGGCAGAGCACAGACCTCAGAGTGCCAACATCTCTTGTACTGTATGGGGACAGAGTGGCAGGTGTCAGCACACTCACCGCAGCATGCTAATTGACTTCTATTGTTTGGCTAAGGGATTACTGACAAAATATCCCTTATAACTGCACGTTGAAAAAACACTTCTCCCTATGCAGAATCTACAGGAAAGCACTCAGGGCTGCAGAAAGGATTAACCCTTTATGTACTAGAGGGGTGTCCAACGCATTGCTTCACAATGCACTGGACATCTCTCTAGCATGCAAAAGCTTAAAATACATTCCCAAAAGCTGTGTACATAGCACAATTAGCCTTGGCACTTGGCAGCTTAATTTGATGAAACGCACAATAATGTTATATGGGGTCATTACACTTAAAGGGATAGTAACGTTTCACAATAAAAGCAGCTCCAATTAATCTTCATAGTATTTGGGCCATGGAGAGTGTTATTTCAATACTGGCAGTGTTGTGGTTCAAGAGTAACTGAATGATAAAGTATCCCCCTCCTTCCTCTTTTACTGATGTAACACTTCACCTCAGAGCAGCAAGGCTGTCTGGATGATCACAGAGAGGCGCAATCTTCAGTGAGCATAATGAAAACCTGTCAAGGGGTGCAGGGTTTTCCTTATGCTCACAGTAAGAAGAATGTCCCTTGCTGCGACCTGTCCGGTCAAGGGATCAGATTCCACGTCCGAGAGGAGGTGGCTTACACTAGGTAAAAGGGGCGAGAGGGGGAACTTTATCATTCAATTACTCTTGAACTTGAAATAACACTCTCCATGGCTCAAATACTATAAAAAGTAATTGGACCTGCTGTTTTTGTGAAAAATTACTATCTCTTTAAAGGGTCACTTGACACTATAAATAAGTGGACTTACCTAGTCAGGTAGGTGTCCTTTAACTCTTTGAGTGCCAGAGGGGTATGCAATGCAAGGAGCTGCATACCCCTCTGGCAATCAAAGGGTTAATTAGCAGTCATTTATAACTATATATGTTTTTTTCTTACATTTTATCTTTCTTTCCTTCTACTGCTAATTGCTTCAGACTAGTGACTCTTATAAGTTAGTCAGGTCTATTGAAGACCATTGCTTGGTATGAGGAGATGTGATCTAAAAGCAGAGGTCAACAGAGACCATTATATACAGAAAAACTGAGGATATAATGCAAAATATAGATAGATATACCTGACTGTTAGAAGAACATACACAGAATACCCAGGAAACATGCACCGAATACCCAGGAAACAATGAAGGCAGCCATCTATCAGACAGAAGGAGTTTACACAGGAAATGTCAAAATACAGCAGAGTAATGAGCTGATCTATATGTAAACAGGCCTCACCGAGGAGGTTTGAGATGTAAATTTCCTTCCTACCTCCTACCCTTGTTGAAATGAGGAGCTATAAAATGTTTATGGGAATCAGGGGATACCACAGTTATGCATTGCAATTAACCCCCTCAAATCTGTTCTTCCCTGTTGTATCTTACCTATATACTTATATCATGTCTTAAATAATTCATATATATGAGCAATTTTATTGATTTGTTACAAGTGTAAATAAACTGTGAATGAATTGTATGCCCCTCTGGCACTCAAAGGAAAAAAGTTCAATGAATTTGTTGATAGTATTATTTATTCATAAGGCCTATGTGCCCAACACACACACAAATTTGCACTCACTGCGACATGTTAAGACGTGATGAGAAAGTAAAATGACAGTGAGCCTGTCATATAGTTATACATAATAATAATAATTGATAAACCCTTGGGTGCTATTGGTCTCAAATGGATTGTATTGGATATATCCCTAGCATTCATAGGGTACTTTACTCCTCTGCTCAGTTCTCTATGTATCATGTAGTTCCCCCACTCTGGGGTTCCAGTGGCACTGACACCTCCCTTGCAGACTACTTCTAAGGGTATATTATCTGTCTCATCTTGTGAAGAAAGAGTAGATTCTCCTTCTTTCATTTATACTAAATAACTCTTATGTACTATTTAAAATATGTGTGCATATTGCAACTTTGTCAAGTTTTGTTCAATAGTGTTTCCAAAAATGGCTTACTTTTTTTAGTGTTTAGCATTTCGCCATTTATTTTGTATAGTTGATTTTGGCTAACATAAAGAGGCCTCTTCCTAGACATATAGTTGAGGGAGGGCATGACTGCAGGGAGCGAACCATCTTTTGGCAATATTTTGCCTTGAGATTGTTAATGGGCCGGGTTGGGGGGAAGATGTTTATAAATATTGCCCATTCGGCTGTCTGCGAACTTTAGTTCATTGTGTGAGACAGCCGCATGGGTATCACGGTGCCCCTGATTCGTGCTGCTCTGTGTCTGTCACTTGCTGAGTAATCGTGATTGGCTGTCTGTCATTAGCCCTCCTCACACAGCCTTTTTAAACCCAGGTTGAGCACTTCCAGGTTGCCCTTTCGTGGTGTTTCTGACTCCACTCTGCCTGACCTGCTTGTCAGATCTCTGGGCCTGTTTCCAGTGTTCCTGTATGCTATGTTCCAGTGTTCCTGTATGCTATGTTCCAGTGTTCCTGTATGCTATGTTCCGGTGTTCCAGTGTTCCTGTACGTTAATGTTCCGGTGCTCCAGCGTTCCAGCGTTCCTGTATGCTAACGATCCGGTGTTCCAGTGTTCCAGCGTTCCTGTGTGCCTGTATTCCGGGGTTCCTGTGCTCCAGCACCGTGCGGGTTAACCTGTACGAGTTCCTGAGTCTCGCGCTCCAGCTGTTGCTTCAGCGACATTGTTCTCCTCGCTATTGCATACACATTGTTGGTTCCAGCGTGCGGACGCTGGTTTACTCCACTAAACCTGGTTGCGATACACATTGTAGGTTCCGGCGTGCGGACGCTGGTTTACTCCACTAACTGGTTGCGAGATACATTGTTGGTTCCAGCGTGCGGACGCTGGTTTACTCCACTAAACCTGATTGTGATATACATTGTTGGTCCCAGCGTGCAGACGCTGGTTTACTCCACTAAACTGGTTGCGAGATACTTTGTTGGCTCCAGCGTGCGGACGCTGGTTTGCTCCATTAAATCTGGTTGCGATATACATTGTTGGTCCCAGCGTGCGGACGCTGGTTTACTCCACTAGACTGGTTGCGAGACACTTTGTTGGCTCCAGCATGCGGACGCTGGTTTGCTCCACTAAACCTGGTTGCGATATACATTGTTGGTCCCAGCGTGTGGACGCTGGTTTACTCCACTAGACTGGTTGTGAGATACTTTGTTGGCTCCAGCGTGCGGACGCTGGTTTGCTCTACTAAACCTGGTTGCGATATACATTGTTGGTTCCAGCGTACGGTCGCTGGTTTGCTCCATTAAACCTGGTGGCACTATTTACCATTAGTCCCAACGTGTGGACGTTGGTTTGCTCCTGAACATCCAGTACTATGGTCAGTCGCTGTCCACTTCCTTGCAATTGTCTGATTATCCCTGGCTATAGACTTCTGCTGATTTAGACCTCTATACTTATGCTCTCTGCTGTCTTAGTCACCTGACAGCTGGTCTACTTGCTCAGGCTGCCCTGCCCGGTATTGGTGAGGCCGGTAGAACCTTGACAATACCATCCTGTAGGTTGCCTCACCCGGTATTGGCAGGGCCGGTAGAGCCTACTACAGTACTCCTTTGGGCTGCCCTGCCCAGTATTGGTAAGGCCGGTAGAACCTTGTAATTCACCATCTTTAAGGTTGCCTTACCCAGTATTGGCAGGGCCGGTAGAGCCTACATTCAGCATTCCATTGGGCTGCCTTGCCCGGTATTGGTAAGGCCGGTGAACCGGTATATGTCATCTCATGGATGCCTTACCCGGTATAGGCAAGGCCGGTAGAGCCTGTCATTAAAACTGTCGCTTGGGTTGCCTTGCCCGGTATTTAGGCAAGGCCGGTAGAACCTATTGTATGTTCTATTACTGTTGTATTGTTATGTATGTTTACCCTATGGGGACTGCCTTTAACTTTTAATAAAGTTAAGTTATTTTACCAAACCTTTAGTCTGTGAGTCTTCAAAAACCGTGACAACGGGTGAATTTCTTTGTTCCCTCCCTCCCCTTTTTTGTTTGGTGTCACAGCAAATTTTGGGGGGTGGGTTCTCGCCAGGGAATAACTTTTAGCTGTCAAGTACCCCTTGCGGGTTTTGGGGAGTTAGGCCTCCGCTCACAGGCTAATGGCATGAGTGGGGGCAGAGACTCTTGTTGGTTGGGTGTGTTTATCGTGCCACACAGCAGTTGCTGAGATGCAGGTATAATGTTAACTGTTTTGTTATAATTTTGATAAAGCTGTGGCCTTTTCCTTCCCAGAGAGTTGTCTGTGTCCGTTACTGGGGGGATTTGGGTCTTTGGTTATGTTTGGGCGCGCCCTTAGGCAGTCATGCATAGGCAGTTTTGAATTAAGTTCTCAGATACGCAAACCTGAATTCAAGTTGACAGGTCCACTTAAAGGGATAGTATTACTTCAAAATTACTATCCCTCATATTGTAGCCCTTAATAAACTGAGTTAAATGACACCAGTGGCATCTCTCAAACCTTTATGGTTTAAGAGATAGCCGCTTTCAAAGTTTCCTCTCCCCTGCTGTCAGCGTTCTGCTGCCAGCAGGAGAATCTGGTCTCTGAATCAAGCGGAGACTCTTCAGCAGAGCCGATATCTCGTTATGAAAGGAAAAATGATTCAATAAAACAGTCTTCTACGTGTGCTTGGTAACCAAGCACACGTAGAAGACTGTTTCAATTAATAATTTTTCCTTCCATAACGAGATATCGGCTCTGTTTAAGAGCCTCCTCCTGTCCCGGGACCGGATTCCCCTGCTGGCAGCAGAACGCTGACAGCAGGGGAGAGGAAACTTTGAAAGCGGCTATCTCTTAAACCATAAAGGTTTGAGAGATGCCACTGGTGTCGTGTAACTCAGTTTATTAAGGGCTACAATATGAGGGATAGTAATTTTGAATAATACTATCCGTTTAACTCATATCTTGCTCGAAATAAGTAACATTATATGTGAGTGTATAAATATTTCAGTAGTATAACAAACCCAAACTAAAGGCATTACAAGATTACTTTAAAGTGATAGTAATACCTCTATTAAAGTTGATGTCCGAGTCTTCACTTTTTTGTAACACATAGATCTATATCTAATTATTTACAGATTTGTAGTTAGAGCGCTATCCAGTCTGAAAGGATCCCCCCTCCCACCCCTTTTGGCCGCCTCCCTTTAGATCTGGAATCCGGTTGTGGGACCAGATGGCTGCAGTGAGGGACAGTCTTCATTCAGTAAGTATATGAAAACCCTGCCCACTTGACAAACGAGGGCAGGATTTTCCTTTTGCTTACTGAAGATTGTCCCTCACTGCTCTCCATCTGGACCAGACTGAGTGGTACAGGGAAAGGAGTGGGAGGGGGATCCATCTGACTTCAAGATCGCTTGAACTGCAAATCTGTAAGTAATGAAATATAGCACTATGTGTTACAAAAAAGTAAAGAAGACTCAGACATCAACTTTAATAGAGATATTACTATTACAGGTCTAGGAACTAACTTTTCTTAGTTGATCTTGGTCTAAGCATCATGTTGAGACATCAGGGAAGAGGCTAGGGCAGGGGTTTCCTATCCCACATTCATGGGAATCAATAATGATCAAACTAATAATACCAGGAACACAGACAAGAGATGGAAACCCAGAGCACACCCAGGCCACGACCACAGCAAAGCAGGACCTATGGGACATACATAAGAAATATAATGATAAATTCAACTTAAAATATACACTCAATCAAGAATAATTTGTAAGTCAATGTTATTACTTACTAAAAAGGAAAAACAAAAAAACTATTTTATGTTATAACTTAGCTGAACATAGGTGCTTACATTCTTAAGACCACCAAACAAACCCCTAAAAATTCCCTGTGAAAAAATGGCATCGCCCTTCCAAATACTACCCTTAGTGGGAGCCTCCAGCTTGCCAGGATTTGCAAGATTATTCCTCCCCATTAATTTATTCCATCACTCTGCTGAAACTAGAAGCCTTGGAAGTAGTGAGGGTATTTAATAATGCAGACTTTATCACACAGGAGACAAAATAAATATATGCTGAGATTAAATTATTCAACCTCATTATGTACAATTGAACTAGATACATTCAGTGATACTAAAATCTGGTAGGTGACAGATCCACTTTAATCCAAATACTGAACTGAATCCTGTTAAGATCTGAAAATTAACTAAAATCTAATTGCCTTGCTGGTTCCTAATAATACTTTGTTAGTATGATGTTCTGCAATTACATGAGATCAGCAACGTACCACAAGAGACCAGCAGTGTAACTCACCATTATGTGAGAATAGCCAAACAATAATCTATTTTATTAGACCAGCAGGTCAATTCACCATTACCTGAAAAATATTTTAATCTATCATCTGTGCTTTGCACACTTGATCATTCAAAGCAATTTATCAATGAAACACGCTGAAGAACGACTGAAACAGCACTGTGTCTTTTTGCGAAATTTGATATATGTTCAACACATGTCTAAATGTAATATGTAAAAGTAACCTTTTTTCTAGTTTTTCCCATCAGGTGTGTACCAGACTTGCAGGGTTTATATAGACTAATAATACAAGCTGCAGGAGATGCACTAACATTTGATACTGGTCCAGTTTGCAACTATTTTGGTGGCCTGGACCTGTGTCCATCTTGAGGTATGCACAAAGGTGTTTTTGCCATCTTATAACTGTGATTACACCTTAAAGGGGATGTATAACCTAAAAAAAAAATCTTGCCCATAGTTTTGTTAGTAAAGTATTATCAGGCAAGCTGGGTTTTATTTTGGGGTTTTTTTTATGTAAATCGTTTTGCAGTTATTTAATTTTCTGTGTTGTGCACTTCCGCATAATATGTACAGCACAGCTCTTCTGCACATCCTATTTCACCTCCCTCCCAGCTGCCCCAGGGAGCACGTTCATGCTTCCCTTCGGTGTGCTGTGAGTGGCTTCTAGCTTTACAGCAAGATCCGGTTAGCATTATACTGAGGTTGCAACCTCAGTATAATGCTTACCGGAGTTTGCTATAGCAGACATTCACAGCACATCGAAGGGAAGCATGAACGCGCTCCCTGGGGCAGCTGGGAAGGAGGTGGGAGGAGAATTAGGCAGTCAGATAGAGCTGAGCTCTATCTGACTTAAAGATTAAATATCAGCAAAAGGATTTACATTAAAAAAACACCTTCCCTAATAATATTTTACTAACAAAACCTATTGGCAAAAACATTTTTAGGTTGTACATCCCCTTTAACTATGTCTGCATCACCATGTATTGTCCATGCCTTCATTACATATACGAAGTTTCAGGGTCTCCTTCACAAGTGGTTTATTTCCATATTGAAATCTAACTTAATGAGTAATTTTCATATTTCTAACATTGTGTTTTTATTTAAATGTGACCATTTGCACTAAGCTCTGGTAGCTACTGATATTGTCAGAACTCACAGAAGGAAATTTGCTTCCCTGAGACTGGTGAATTGTGGATTTGTATGCAGTGCTCAGTCCTTGAACACAGCATTATTTCAAAGCACTGCCACTTCAAGGCAAACCATTATAGGCAAGTCCTATCTATTACATCTTACCACATCATATGATTTCCACATATTCTTTAAAAGCTCTGTCTGTTGCCTTCATGGCTTAACTGGCCTGACTTTACCTGCAGTGATTGGGCAGGGACCTCAAAATCTGAGATGTATCTACAGTCCGTTTGTATAAAAGTCTGTCCCACCCACTTCTATTAAATGCATGGAGCCTGAATAATACAAATTTCCAGTAGGTATTGGTCTTTTATTTTCATTTGCATGAGTCATAGGATAATTACATACTAAAAAGGACAGGAAAAGCTCGTTAAAATAATGTTCTGCTATTTAAGAACCTGTCAGTAAGTGTGCATATTTAAAAACACATTTTAGTATACTTAATTGTACTATGATTGTCATTTATAACAGTGAAATTGATTGAGATATGGTGACAAATCTGGTAGAATGAGATGGAGAAGATGTATGTTGTTCAAAAAGGGGGCAAGATTCAAACCAGGAAATTATAGAGCTGTGAGCTTGATTTCCATAGTGGGAAGATATTAGAACGGTGCCTGACTGACAGTATTCAGAACTATGTGAAGACAAACAATATTATTAGTAGGAGGCAGCATGGTTTTATGAAGAACAGATGATGTCAGCCTAATTTACTAACATTTTAGACGTAATAATTAGTAATTTTGACAATTTTTATGTGGTATACTTGGATTTTGCAAAAGCCTTTGATACAGTGCCTCAAAATAGGTTACTGAATAAATTGAAAGGCTTTGGTTTGGGAGGTGATATCTGTACATGGATTGAGAACTGGTTAAATGATAGATTACAGAGAGTTGTTGTAAATGTAAACTTTTCAAGTTGGTCTAAAGTTGTAAGTGGGGTGTCACAGGGTTCAGACCTGGGCCCGGTGCTTTTTATTTTGTTTATTAATGATCTAGAAGTGGGATTTGAAAGTACTGTCTCAGTCTTTGCTGATGACACTAAGTTATGTAAGGAAAAACATACAGAGCAGGATATTTTTTCTCTGCAGAAGGATTTAGATAAACTGAGTGAATGGGCAGTAAAGTGGCAGATGACATTAAATTTATTTACCCTTTGAGTGCCAGAGAGGTATCTAACGCATTGCATTGCAATGTGTTGGATACCTATCTGTCACTCAAAAGGTTAAATGCATGGGGCCTTCCTAATACAACTTTCCAATATGTATTGAGTCATTTATTTTCATTTATTCAGGTGAATTTGAGACATTTGAAGTGATGCAATGTACTTTGCCTTTAAAACCCTCTTGATTTTCAGAGGGTTTTTACCCCTTTGAATGTAATGGACACCTCTCTGGTATTCAAGGTGTTGAAAAACACATGTAAAAGGCAGGTATACGGAATGACCGCACACACACCAATCTTATGGGATAGAACAGGCCATGTCTTTATTGAAAAAAGGATTACAAATCCCAAACGTATTTGAATAATACAATTTTTCGACATTCTAATCACCCCTAGCAGGTCAAAACAGAACTATCTCATGCTTAAAATAAACAAATAGCTACATTCCTATAATGGAGTTAATCAATACCCCAGTTGTGCCAGATCCAGCCAGCTCCAACAGGTAACATCCCCACCCATGACCTGTCCAGGACAAAATTCCATAGGTTCTTTTACCCCTAAGGAACCATCATTAGTTTTTTTCTGTTACCATTTAAAACATGCTCCACATAAGCCAAAAACACAAGTCAATAACACTACACCTCACAATCTTATCATAACAACCAACAACAGGGAGGGAGAAAGAGATTCTTCTCCTTACCTTAACTGCACCCCACTTCCTGTTTTACCTACCCTATAAACACTAAAACCCCCTCCCACTAACCTCATATACTCTTGCCCTCCCCTTTTACATGACCCTTCCATTATGATTCTAGGGGTTTTCTTTAAATCAATGGAATTTTTGGGAATACTTGGTTGTCCTCTAAGGATTAGTTGATTTGCCAAAGAATTGTTCTTGTTTGCTTTTATAAATAAAGCTTTATAGGAAGAGATCTGGTGAATGGGGCTAAACTCACCTACTGATAGTCACAGTCCAACTGCTTTGCTT
The DNA here is from genome assembly GCA_037306005.1 of Rhinophrynus dorsalis. NCBI lineage: Eukaryota > Metazoa > Chordata > Amphibia > Anura > Rhinophrynidae > Rhinophrynus > Rhinophrynus dorsalis. Next base: position 472,243,749 of record CM074718.1, read on the forward strand.
TTATTAATTGCATATATCCTGTCAGATATTAAGAAGCTGGCAGCTCCAGATGGGTTGAAGAAGGTGTGCAGGACATCTGTGGATTTATGGTAGAAGATGAATATACATCATATGAGAGACACAAGCACTTACATCCAGCATGCATCTTCATTACTGATTATGGTGTAAAGAAAAGCTCTACAACCTACAACAAACTCATTAACCCTTTGAATTCTAGAGGGGAACACAACGCATTGCTTTTCAATGCGTAACGTACCCCTCTGGCACGCAAAGGGTTAATTGGTTAATACCATACAGTTCCATAGGTTCCACTAAGCAAAGTAAGACTGGGCCTAAAGGAGTCAGACAGAGGAAGTTGAGCTATCACCTGCTGTGTCTAGATGTTATATATATATATATGTACATCACAATTCACCACAGTGATCTATACACACCAACCCGTTACATTATCCATCAGAACAATATACTGGAGTCTGAATTGGGCTACTATTTGAGTGAACAGTTTACAAGGAATTTTGTTACCAACTTTTTTTTCATTATTATCTATCATTTTGTAACCATTTTTTGAAGCTCCAATTTTTAGTGATATCGCTATATATCATTGTATACTAGATATAAATGCTTAATCTGGGAATTTTATTATTATTTGCTGAATAAAATTTGATTTTGTATTTTACATAATTGTTTGTACATTATCTTTATATTATTGAGGGTCAGTCTAGCTCTCTCCTGTCTGTATATATATATATATATATATATATATATATATATATATATATATATACATATACAATATATATAAATAACTCTAGGGCTACAAATCTTTGTCGATCCAGAATTCTGAATTCTGGTGTTTCACATTCCACAAAGCTAAACAGCCAGAAGTGGCGTTACAATGCAACGTCACTTCTGATCAGCTACAGATTTCTACCCATTATTGGCAAGACTGACCCATATCTCAAGCATTAATCTGGGAACTGTCAGTTTTATCTGTGAGCCAGAATGAAACTGTGACCCTAGAGTAGAAATATCTGACATATGTGCTCAAATTGATGTGCTCAGAATATCAATGTCTCTTATTAACTTTAAAAATCATGCATGCAAAATCATTCACACAAAAGTGTATACATTATTGTCTACATTTATTGTCATGTCCCCTAATATGTCTTCATTTTGATAAAGTCCCTTTAGGAGGCCGAAATGCTGACAATAAATCAACACTACATTTCAGTTAAATAAGACCTATGATCACATGGTGTACGCAACGTTTCTTTTATATACACATTCATTCTTGCAGCACAGAGGCAGAAAGCCATTTAGAATAGGAGTACCCATTGCCACACATGTTTTTCTATATATACATAAACACATGCTTCTACAGACACACTTATACACACACGAATAAACTGACACACTGTTACAGATATACTAACAAATACACATACACATATACACTGTTACAGACTTACATCATACACGATACACTGATATACACCTACACTCACACACATAGTTGATTTGAGGCAAAATCCCTGACAGAATGCTAAGAAAATAATTTAATTTAGACTGAAACTACACTAAATAATTCAGCCCTATAATACTGTGAAAAGAGTATTACTCCCTATAACTCTCCTGTTAGTATTCCAGGCACACTACAAATCATTTATTTAAAGTAAAACAACACGTCAACAGAAAGTCCATCAGTAGAGATGTTTCTATAGATTGGTCATTCTTTTACCCATCATAAAATATGCAGAGTATTGAACAAGGATGGCAGAGAGCTGTAGAAGGAGGGAGAAGGTGTGTGTGATTATTTTAATACTCCCCCTCCCTTTAACTTAGTAACATAGTAAATTAGGTTGAATAAAGACACAAGTCCATCAAGTTCAACCTTCTCCTCATACCCCAGTCATTTTATAGCTTTCCTGCTACCAAATAAGTTAGTCTTTATCAGACCTTCCTAATCTGCCTACTAATAAACAGTAGTGTTGAGCGAGTGTGCTCGGCCGATGCTCGGATCGGCTCGAGCATCGCTCTGCTCGGCACATGGCGGTACTCGTCGAGTACCGCCATGTGCTCTCCCGCCATGTTCGGGTGGCGGGGATCTGTGCCGGAAGAGGCACAGATCAGAAGACGCTCCGCTGGACCACCAGGGACTGGAGGTACGGGGGCATTGCGGAGATGAAGGGGGCATAGCGGAGATGAAGGGGGACATTGTGGAAGAGGGGCATAGACTCTATGCCCCTCTTCCACAATGTCCCCCTTCATCTCCGCTATGCCCCTCTTCCACAATGTCCCCCTTCATCTCCGCTATGCCCCTCTTCCACAATGTCCCCCTTCATCTCCTCTATGCCATAGAGGAGATGAAGGGGGACATTGTGGAAGAGGGGCATAGCGGAGATGAAGGGGGACATTGTGGAAGAGGGGCATAGCGGAGATGAAGGGGGACATTGTGGAAGAGGGGCATAGCGGAGATGAAGGGGGACATTGCGGAGATGAAGGGGGACATTGCGGAGATGAAGGGGGCATACAGAGATGAAGGGGGCATAGCGGAGATGAAGGGGGGCATTGACCAGGCACCCTCCCCTCATCAGAGCAGGGGGTGCCTGGTGTAATGCTCGTGTCGCCCCATTGAAGTCAATGGGGCTCGGGTGCTCGGCCGAGCACTCGAGCCTCAGGGGGTGCTCGGTCAGAGCACCCGAGCACCCGAGCATCGGGGTGCTCGCTCAACACTAATAAACAGTATAACTCTGTATGTTCCCTTTGGAAAGAAATGTATCTAATCTTCTCTTAAATGTATCCATTTTATCTGCAATAACAACCTCCTTGGGCAAAGAATTCCACAATTTAACAGACCTCACTGTAAAAAAACCCTTCCTCTGCTGAAGTCTAAAACTCCTTTCCTCAAATCTCAAGGGGTGTCCCCTGGTCATCTGATCAGGCCTTGGAATAAATAGCTCACCGCAGAGATCCTTGTATTGATCTCTCATATATTTGTACAATGTGATAAGGTCTCCTTTTAGTCATCTTTTCTCTAGATTAAATAAACCAAGTTTGTCCAGTCGTTCCTAGTATGTCAAGTCCTTAATTCCCTTAATTCATTCTGTTGCTCTTCACTGTACCCTCTCTAGTTCTAGTATATCCTTTTTCAGAACTGGTGCCCAAAACTGCACTGCATAGGTGAGGTCTTACCAATGATTTGTACAACAGCAAAATAATGTTATCCACTCTTGCTTCAATACCTCTTTTTATGCAAGACAGGATTTTGTTTGCCTTTGCTACTGCTGTTTGACACTGGTCACTGTTTCCAAGTTTGTAGTTGACAAGGATACCAAGGTCTTTCTCTAGCAACGAGTCCCCTAAAATGATTCCATTAAGTTTATAAGTAGCCTTGGGATTATTTCCTCCCAAATGCATGACTTAACATTAAACTTCATATACCATTTGTTTGTCCAATCTTCTCTGTAGAGAGCAATTATCCTGTTCTGAATTAATTACCCTGTATAATTTAGTGTCATCTTCAAATATTGATCATTTGCTTTTTATATCTATTTCTAGGTAATTTATAAACATGTTAAAAGCAGCAGACCTACTACTGAACCCTGAGGTACTCCACTCTCCCCTTTAACTGTATTGGAGAATTGTCCATTTACAACCACACACTGTTCCCTATCCTTCATCCAGTTTTGTATCCAATTTCAAAGGTCGTCTCCTAGCCCTGATTTCCTTATTTTGTACCCCAGCCTTCTGTGTGGCACTGTATCAAATGCAAAGTCTAGATATACTATATCAACTGCCTTGCCATTACCAAGGTTGCTGCTTACTTCCTCATAGATGCTGAAAAGGTTAGTTTGGCATGATCTATTCTTCATAAAACCATGTTGATTCCTGCTAATGGTCTTATTTTTTGTGTTGTAATCCTGAATATAGTCCCTTATTATCCCTTCTAGCAATTTTCCCACTACAGAGGTCAAACTCACAGGTCTATAGTTTCCAGGTTCTGTTTTAGTTCCCTTCTTAAATAGAGGCACTACATTGGCTCTTCGCCAATCTTGTGGTACTGAGCCTGGGGTGAGAGAATCTTTAAAGAGTAAATATAGGGGTTTTGCCAACACTGCACCGAGTTCCTTAAAGGGATAGTAATGTTTCATAATAAAAGCAGCTCTAATTAATCATCATAGTATTTGGACTTTGGAGAGTGTTATTTCAATTCTGTCAGAGTTGTAGTTCCAGAGTAATTCAATGACAAAGTGTCCCCCTCCCGCCCCTTTTACTGATGTCACACTGTTCAGCTAGAGCAGAAGGGAGGTGCCTAGGTAGACCGCAGAGAGGGACAATCTTCAATTAAGATAAGGGAGAAACCTGAAAAGCTTGTCAAGGGGGGCAGGGATTTCATTGTTTTCATAGGAATAAGAGTGTCCCCTTCTGTTATCTGTCTGGTCTATAGACTGCATTCCACATCTGAGAAGAGGTTGCTTACACTAGGTAAAAGGGGCGGGAGGGGGGAAACTTTGCTTGTGAATATCTCTCAAACCATAAAGGTTTGAGCGATAAGACTTATATCATTCTTCATGTTTTTTTAATGCCTACAAAATAAAATAAAGTTAAAACAAAGTATTACTATCCCTTTAAGAATCCTTGGATGTATACCATCAGGACCTGGTGCTTTGTCAGTCTTAATTTTGTTCAGTCTACCCATGACATCTTCTTGAGTTAACCCAATATCTGATAATTGTATTGTTTTATTAGTTACTTGTTGATGCTCTTCTACCATTCCTTGCCCCCTTGTATATACTGATGCAGAGAAAGTTTTTAGAACATCAGACTTTTCCTTATCCTCACTAATCAACTCACCCATCTCATTTTTGAATGGTCCAATGCACTCCCTCTTACGTTTTTTGCTATTTATATATTTGAAAAACTTTTAGTTTAGTCTTACTTTCCCTTGCAATTTGAGTTTAATTTTCTATTTTTGCTACCCTAATTGCCTTTTTGCAATCTTTGTTGCACTCCCTTTATTTTAAGAAAGAATGTACAGTTCCTGCAGACTTAAATAGTTTGAATGCTTTTTATCTTTGCGATTTCCTCCTTTACATGTGCACTTTACCACATTGGCTGTGACTTAGTTCTTTTGCATTTGCTCCCCATTGGTATATACTGTTGGGTACACTTCCGCAACCTAAATTTAAATTCTGACCATTTATCCTCAGTATTTTTGTCTTTAAATAATGTATCCCAGTCTACATGTTGCATTGAAGCCCATAATAATTTGAAGTTACCTTTTTTAAAAGTAAGAGTTTTGGCTGAACCTATACAGTTTTGATTTGCCAAACTGGTCTCAAATGTAAACATGTTGTGATCATTGTTTCCCAAATGTTCACTTACCTTAATACTGGATACCATTTCTGTGTTATTCATTATCACTAGGTCCAATATATTGTTATTTCTTGTTGGCACTTCCACCATTTGTGACATGTAGCTTTCAAAGTATGCTCACAAACCTGCTATCCTTAGCACTCTGACAGGTCTCATTTTTCCAGATGATATCTGGATAATTAAAATCTCCCATAATTACAGTATGCCCAAGCTGGGCAGCTTTCCTTATTTGCAATAGCAGACGGGCCTCAACATTGTCATCAATATTTGGTGGTTTGTAGCATATACCCACCAACACTTTTTTTTATACCTTTTACACCACATTTAGTCTCAATTACTAACCACAAGGACTCCACATTTTGGCCAGTTTCCACACTAATATCATCTCTCAAAATTGGATTTAAAGGGATAGTAATACTTAAAATGTAAAAAAAAAAATGTTGTAGGGTTTATCCCACTGAGTAAAACAAGAGTACTCCCACTGCTGAAAGGTGTTTCATTCCAAAGTTATTAATTTTTAAAGTTGAATTTTTTAGGTGCAATATCATACTGGCCTGAAATTGTACAGTGGCGCTGTTGCTACACCTTCCTATGGAGATTTATGGTTCCGGGACCAGAGCTGTCCATAGGATCGTGTAGCAACAGCGCCACTCTACAATTTCAGGCCACTGTGATATTGCACCTATAAAATTCAACTTTGAAAATTAATAACTTTTGAATGAATCACTTTTCAGCAGTGGGAGTATCCTTGTTTTACTCAGGGGGATAAACCATACAACATATTTTTTTTTACATTTTAAGTATTACTATCCCTTTAACTCTGGTTTCAAATATAAGCACACACCTCCCCCTTTTCTATTAATCCTGCCTCTCCTAAACAGGGAATAGCCCTCTATATTTACATCCCAGTCATGTGCATCATTCCACCATGTTTCTGTTATACCAGTTATGTCCAATTGGTCATTAACCGCCAGCAATTCTAGTTCTCCTGTTTTATCTACCATACTTCTTGCATTTGCTAGCATACAATTAATTTTGAAGTCTTTACATATATCACTCCCTACATGCCTTTTATCTACATCTTCATTTACTAGGAATTCCTCCCTATTTTCTACATTTATCCCCACCCTTTCTCCACCCCCTGGTCATTTACTTGGACCCGGTTCCTATCTGCTCTATCTACCCAATTTTTGCTATCTATACCCTCCCCCCTTTCCTAGTTTAAAAGCTCCTCCAAGGTTCTTAGCATTCACTCCCCTAGCACATAGGCTCCTCTACCATTTAGGTGCAATCCATCACTTCCATATAGATTGTACCCAAGAGCAAAGTCAGCCCAGTGCTCTAAGAACACAAAATCCTCGTTCCTACACCATTGCTTGAGCCATGCATTAAGCTCCCTGAGCTACCTCTGTCTACCTGCACTGGCACATGGCACAGGTAGTATTTCAGAAAATACTACCTTAGAGGTCCTTGCCTTGAGCTTGCACACTAAGTCCCTGAAATCATTCTTTAGGGACCTCCATCATCCTTCTACTTTGTAATTGATACCAATATGTACCAAGACAGCTGGATCATTTCCAACCCCTCCCAACAATCTGTCAGACCTATCCGCAAAATGCCGAACCCGAGCACCCGGGAGACAGCATACTGTTTGGCATTCACGTTCCTGTAGGAAGATTACACTACCTACCCTCCTAATAATAGAGTCCCCTATTACCCCCACCTGCCTTGGTTTCTGCCTACTCTGCATCCTATCTAGCCTGAAAGGAGGACTGTTCCCCTGGCTGCTAGAGGAATTAGCCCTCTCCAGTGTTGCCAGTTCTGAGCTATCCTCATCAACATCTTCACACAATCTTGCAACTCTGTTGGACTGAGTCAACTCAGAACTGGCCCTCCTCTGCCCACTACCTCCCCTCCTTACTGTTACCCAGCTGCCTACCTGTTGCTCCTCATCTACAACTCCACCCTCTTCACCACTAACCCCACATACTACCTGCTCTGTGAGTTCTAAACTCCTTTCCAGGTTTCCAATGTCTCGCAATGTTGCAATATTTCTTTCCAAATCCAATATCTTAGACTCTAAAAAGAAAATATGCTCCCTGGAACGATTGCTCCAAGTGTTCAAACATGTGACAAGAAGTGCATTGCGTGAGATTGTCTAACCTGCTATCACTCATGCTTGGTTTTACAATTCAGTAAGATTTATACTGTCCTCTAATGCTCACTCTAAGGTAAGTAACCAACTTTCAATGTGAATGAAGTAACTCCCTTGAAATTATTGTCACCTCAGAGCTCTGCTGATTTCCAACTCCTGATTCTATTCCAACTGCAGATTTTTTCTAACTCCTCTTCCCCTGTCTGCAGTCACAAGAAATGCAGTCTCAAAGAGCAGGCCCAAAGAGCCTGGGGACTGTATTTATAGTAACACTGCAGCCAGGTGACTTCCCTTAGCCAATCACCCTTAATCACACGGGTCAGAGAAAATCCCATTTAACAGCTGGTTTCTTTAACCCTGACAATACCCACACAAAATGAAAACACTTTTTTTTTAAACCTTAATAAAACAGCAAACACACTGTCATATACTTAACCAGATTTTTTAACTCCTCTTCCATTGTCTGTAGTCACAAGAAATGCAGTCTCAAAGAGCAACTTAAAAAGGTTCATAATGGAGGAACCAATTTACTGCCAGAATAAACAGAAATATATTGCTCTGCAATGTGTTGTGCCTCCTCATGTGGGTATATTGTGATTAATTTGGCAGTGCTTTTAAAGTAAGTACTCAGCAATGTATTTCTCTTACGTCGTATTTGTTTTAGAGGAATATCATTCTCTATTTGTAACTGATATTAGGTCACAATTAATCATAAATGTATTGAAATTGATTTATTAAGAATAATTTGATCAATTCTGGAGCAAACTAACTGCAAAGCAATGCATTGGAGACCTCCTTGGCATTAAGGGGGTTAGAAGCCCCATTTAAATCAATAGAAATTCAGAGACTGTATTTGTCCCCTATGGTACCATTGGTTTACTGTGGGATTATTGCTGTTATTCTTAGTACAGCAGTCCCGTTATTATGCAAAAACATAATGCAAAATTTATATTTTTTCTGTGACATTAAAGACACATATGTACCGGTATTTGGAATGACTTGGGGCTCCTAAATATGAATATATGTAGAAATGTGAATAGAAATTGCTCATATGCTTACATATGATTCCATACAGATTAGGAGTGGAGATGGATGAAAAGTCCAGTTTTTTCTCACAGGAAATTTTGTGAAACAAACAAGATTTCCCACTTTTCTCATGAAATTTCCGAGATGTTAAAAATCCATACATTTCCCACAAGAACTTTGCTGTTTTATGCATATGCCAGAGAATCCTGCAGCTATACAGACTGTGTGTGTGTGGTTCTATGGATACCAGTACGGTTGGACAAGGTTGGGACACCTGGTAGGTCAGCGTTTGTGGTTCTCTGACTACCAGTGCACTGAACGAGGATGACAGGGAATGATGGGAGTTGTAAACCGGCAGCAGTTGGAGGGCTTCCCATTGTGCACCAGTCAGTGTGGTTCTATGGCTACCAGTGCTGTGGGACAAGGCTACATGGGTCAGTATGTGTGGTTCTGTGGCTATCATTGCAGTGGGATGAGGCTACTGTAGGTCAATATGTGTGGTTATATGACTACCAGTGCAGTTGGAGAAGGCTGTGGGGTCAGCATTTGTTGTTCTATAGCTACAGAAGGACATTGCTGGGTGTCGATATGTGTGATTCTGTGGCTACCAGTGCAGTGTGGGTCACAGTTGAAAAAAAGCAAAAAATTGAACATTTTGCCAGAATTCCCACCAAAGGCAAAAAGTGCCATTTTTTGCACTCTTCCATTTTTGGAGAAATATTTTGCTCATCCCTAATCAGGAACAGGTACTACAGTTACTGCAATCTGCAGCTGCCATCTCCAACAGCTGGAATGCTGATGGTTGTCTACCGTGATATAGATGACCACTGATATACTTACGGGAGAGAATAATTGAGCACTTTTGCAATTTACAGAGACAATATTTTAGAAATGATATAGTATTTATTAAAAAGTGAAAATATTTTCTTCTGCATTAGTAACATTTAAATTTTCACAAGTAAAATACATGAGGAAATTAGTGAACACACAAGCTAACAATGAATATGTATTATCTGAGGCACAAGCAGAAGCAAATCATTTATATATAAAAAAGGCCTGTATTCCAGTGCATGTGATACATGTTATCACTGGTTTTATTTCACAGGTTGGTAATGAAGTCTTTGAGGGGATTTGTACATAACAGCAGTGATAAATACATCTTCTGCAATGTAATGTTGGCCAATGTTTGAGAATATTTTTTATAAATTGGGTGAACAGGGAGATGCACAAAATAAATTTGTAAACCTCATTCAATTTTCCAAAAATTCCAATTTGCCTTTTAGTAGATATCACTCATAGATTAAATGACATTTCCCCTCAGCAATCTCCCTTGTGTTTAGACATGTGGGGTCTTATTCATCAAGCTAGAGGTGCAATTCTGGAGCAAAGCAGCAGCATTGCAAGGGGGCAATGAACATTTCTATTGATTTAAATAGGAATTTTAATGCCTTGAATGCTAGAGTGGTCTCTTGTACATTGCTTCACCATGCATTGGAGATGCTCCATTTAAAGCGGAACTACCCCCACAAAACAGCTTAAATGACTCCCAATCTGGCGATTAGCTGCTTATTAAATAGATTTCTCCTTTCTTCCACGGCTGACAGGCAGGACAGATCGCGGACATCTTGCCATAGTGACATCCGTGCGCCTGCTCTGTCAGTCCCAGCCGGCTCTAGTAGGCGTTGCTAGGAGCCATTCAGCTCCAGAAGGGACTGACAGAGCAGGTGCGCGGACGTCTCTATGGCATCCTGCCTGTCAGCCATGGAAGAAAGGATAAATCAATTGAATAAGGTAATAATTCTGGTGACCAGCGCTACTAAGCAGCTACTCGGGATGGGGAGTTATTTAAGCTAAGGTTGTTTTGAGGTAGTAGTTCCGCTTTAAATAAATTGGGATGATATGAAACTTTCTTTTCCCCATGGCTCAATTAGGTTGAACCAGAAATTCACCACTTTATCTCGAAAAAACAGACATGTAGTATCTATAAAACAAAATTATCTTGTTTACTAACATGCAAATGTATACAGACACAGAAAAATGCATAAACAGGTACAATATACAAGAATAGCCATGCAAAAACAACCAAGTGGAAGTCACTTAGACTAGGAACTTTATCCTTTTAGTGAATACAGTGATATAAAAAATCATACCACCCAACATTATGAATGGCCGGGGGGGACACGTTTGTTTTATGTGATGTCTCTGGGGTGTGATTAATGAATTAACAAATGTATTAATTAATGTTATTACCATGGAGCAATGTGGTACACTTATATACACACCACACAATATTATCTCCTATAAAGAGGCACACCAAGGTGGGAAAGAGGGATTTGAGTCTGAAAGAAGGGCTGTCCCACCGAAAGAAGGACACTTGGGAGGTATTTTTGATCTGTAAAAGACCGTTTGACCCCTTAGTAGAACAACCATTAATAAAACAAAATATATTATGTATATATATCCATTGCTAGTATAGTCTTAAAAATACTTTTTCTCTCTCCAGCTGATCTGACCCCAGACCATCTGCGTATCTTTCAAATCTCCCAGAATTAAAAGCAAATCTCAAAGGAAATTATTCCCATATTTTCTGCAGCTGGAGAATAGCATGATAGCAGCAGAACCCTACATTACATTTTGACATTCGGGAACTCCCTTCTGCTAGATGACACTTCGTCTGCTTCATCCTATATGTAAACCCTACAAAGTTAAAGTTAAGCATGTATATGCTTTGACAGAGGATGACATCTTTTCCTGATCATGAACCTTACCATTTTACCTTGTTTTTGTCCACTAGATTTTTCTCTATTTTTTTTTCTTTTTTTTGTATTATCCCCTTGAATTCTAAAGAGATCTCCAACACATTATAGAGCAATGCTTTGGAGACCTCTCTAGTTTTCAGGGGGTTAAAGCTGTGGTTCTCAATTTGTTTTTTGCTCAAGACATGCTTAAACCTTTGCGTGCCAGAGTGGTACGCAACACATTGCAAAGCAATGTGTTGCGTACCACTCTGGCACTCATAGGGTTAACACTCATTCTGGAATTTTCAAGGCACCCCTAACTCCTTTTAGGTCAGCTGACTAGGGTATAATGAAGGGGAAAATACATAAATGCATAGCTATTCACAGGTCAGAAGGATAAGAACAAGCACATTGTACATAACTATACTTCGATCTTCAACATTCACATGTTTGGTTTTTTGTCAAAGTCTCAAACTTTGCTGATGACATTAAGCTGTGTAAGGAAATACATACAGAGAAGGGTGTGTTTTTTTTTTTTTTTGCAGAAAGATTTGAATAAACTAAGTGAATGGGTGGAAAAGTGCCAGATCCGGTTTAATATAGGGTTATGCATTTGAGCTGTACAAACAAACATGCTACTTATACACTAAATGTGAAACTACTTGGGGAATCCTCATCAGAGAAAGATTTAGGAGAACTGATAGACAACAGATTTCACAGCAGTGTACAGTGTCACTCATATGCTTCAAGAGAATACAGGGTACTATCCTGTATAAAAAGGGGTATAGATGCACAGCATGGGAATATAATTCTATATCTATATAAATATTTGGTAAGGCTTCATCTGGAATACAGAGTACAGATATTATTGAACTGGAAAACGTGCACAGATGTGTAACAATACTTTTCAAGGGATTGGAGTATCTGATTTATAAAGAGAGACTAGCCAAACTGGGTTTGTTAACATTAGGGAAGAGAAGTCTAAGGGGTGATATGTTTACTTCCAAATATAAATAACCCTCAAATGAGCTATTCACTCAAAGAGCTAAGCAAAAAACAAGACGTCATCCATTAAGACTAGCAGAAAGGCGCTTCCAACTAAAACCAAAGCAGGGATTTTTTTTTTATAGTAAGGGCATTAACATTATGGAATTATTTGTCTTAGGATTCTGTGCTTGCATATACTGCAATCACTTTCAAAAAAGTAATGGACATCTTCCTAACTCAGAACAATGTTAAGAATTATGACAGTTGGTTTCAAAGAAGAGAAGATGATGATCTATGGAAATAGTCATCTGCCATATTGAGTCAGGGAGGAATTTTTTAACCACAGGGGCCTAATTACTTAACTGCTGGTGAGATAGACTGTAAGCTGTCACGAGCAGGGCCCTCTGATCTTCTGTTCTCCACATTTGATTGTACCATTTAATATCTCTGTAGGTCTGTTCCCAATTGTACAGCGCTGCAGAATTAGTTGGCGCTATATAAATAAAGAATAATAATAATAAAAGATAACTCAGTGGTAAATACCCTCAATGGTTGGTAAATACCCTCAGTGGTAAATACCCTGACTGCAGAGCCTGTTCAAACCTGCAATAAGTATATGCCTAGTAGACTTTTTATGAAAATATATATGCATTTCTTTGTCAGCAAAGCAAGGGATAATCCCACTACTCAAATATTTTAATTCAATACTTAATATAATGCACACTTTTTTCATATCAAAGTGTTAGCAACAGCACCAACTAGTGTCCAAAATGAAAATTGTTTTTGTATAATGCAATCTGTAAGGGACATTGAGTCATAGACTACGTAACTGATAGGAATAACATCATCTGGTGAACACAACTGATCATTGCAGTTTAATGTAAAAAAGATGTTTAAGATGCATTACATTTTGAATGAAACACTTCCCAGCATTGACAGTAACCTTGTTTACTCATCAGAAAACCCTGTAACCGTACCTTAAAGTGATAGTAATGTCAAAGAATAATATTATTTTGTATGGTAGATGAAAAAAAAAAATATTTGCAGCAAATCCCATCTCTCAAACCTCTATGGTTTGAGAGATATTCGCATTTAAAGTTCCCCCTCCCTCACCTTCTCCTGAAGTCAGCGCTCTAGATGACAGCAGGAGATCCCAGTCCTAGGACCAGCCGTCAGCTCTTCAGTAGAGCCGAAATCACCTTATTTAAAAATAATTATTCATTGGAATGGTCTACAAAGTGTGCCTGGTTCCAATGAAGTAGTTCTTTTTAAATATCGTACTTCGGCTCTCCTGAGAAGAGCCTCCTCGAGTCAGCCGACTCAAATGTCCTGCTGTCAGCTTTACAGCTGATATCAGGAAAAGGGGAGAGGGGGACTTTAAATGTGAATATCTCTCAAACCATGGAGAGATGGGATTTTCTGCAAATATATATATTTTTTTTAAGCTACAATACAAAATAATATTATTGTTTGACAATACTTTAACTTTAACACTATATTTGGTAAACATTTATGTGCATCAGGCTAGGAGTAGAAAGACAAATAACCCCTCATTTGATGCAGTGGTTTGTCCAAAATATCTTACACATTTTCTTCATATTTCTACCTGTTACAGGCATATCCTATATAATAATTCGCTAATGTCTGTTTGTCAGAAGCTGTCATACGCAATACAGACACCTGCGTGCGCTGCAGTCATGCACAGTACAGACTGCCTGCTCCGCGGCTGATAACGGAGTGGGGTGCTCCGAATTCAAACTGTAGTTGCTGTAGCCTTTGTACACGGGCTGTTCAACTAGTTTGTCATATAAGAAAAACAAAAGATTTTGGTAAGCATAGCTTTGTGCTCCTGGCACCCCACTGTATGTAATCTCTTATGAATGGTTTGCTATTTCTTTTGGGAGTGGAGCTGCTAATTAATAAGCAGGACATTCCAGCTTTTTGAAGCTGTGAGCACCTTTCATGGGGTAGAAATAAAAAAACAAAAAAGCCTATTTTTTTTCTTTTACCTCCAACTTCTGGAAACATTTATGTGCACCAGGCTGTGAGTAGAAATGTAAATATCCCTCACTTGATGCAATGAGTTGTCTTATTTCCAAAATGGTAAGACGTGCCTGACTTTTCTTCATATCTATAATTGATATGGCCATTTTAGTGCAGGCAGGTCATATTTTAAAAATACATGAAATTTATTGATTTTGATAAGGGTAATTTTGTGCTTCTGGCACCCCTATGATATGTCAGCTCTTACCAATGGAACGTTATTTCTCTCATAAGAGGTGCTGTTAATGAATAGATTAATACATTCCATAATTTTCAAAAATGTCAGTACCTTTGAAGGGGTAGAAATGTGAAAAAAATGAATATTTTTTTAATCTTAGCAACATCTTCTGGTCCACACTGGGCTAGGAGTAGAAAATTAAGCCTCATTTGATGCATGGGGTTATCTTCTTTCCAAAATGGTATGCCTTGTCTACCTTTTCTTCTTGTTTGTAGTTGCTACAAATATTAAATTGCAGGTATATTACATAAAAAGCAAGAAAACTGAGAGATTGTGGTCCATGCATTTTTGTGGTCCTGGCACCACCTGCGGTATGTGAACTCATACCAGTGGGGTATTAATTTTCTACCTACCTAACCTAATATGCTATTATCTATTTTTCAGTGATTTTGGTGTATTTGAAAGAATTTAAATGTGAAAAAACACTGTTTTTATTTTTGCTATAGCCTCTGGTTATTTCATATCAGGCCAGCTTTGAGGTACAAATGCAAATGAACAGTCCTTGAAATTAGAATTTTGTGTACTTTAAAAAATATAGAACATGTTAGATTACATTACGTATTTCTCTTTATTCTCTGCCTGAGATGCAGAAAGGTGCAAAGTGGGGGAAAAAAGAACATTCAAGATTTTCTGTTTTCAAATTTTCTCCTTCCTTGTGGTCCTCACCAATCTTAATAATACAGATGCTGCAGGATCACATGATATGCCAGTGGTCTGCTGCATTATCTGAGTTCAGGGGTCCATGAGGGAGCTGGATATAGAGGTATGTACCAGAGGAGGCACAGACCTCAGCCAACCTTTGGGGGAGGTCTGTTTGAACTTTCCAGTTAGTACCTGCTTGCAGTTGGTGGGGTCGCATTTCTGGGCCAGTGATGTTATGGGGCCAGGTGCACTGCAATGTTAGCACCTGCCCAAAACCAGCCCTGACAGGAAATTGCCAGTGTATATATATATATATATATATATACACCTCATTATTGTATGAACAAAAAATATCTAGGTGAACTTATCTGTTAAACATAGTTTTTAGAGTTCTGTTCCCTTTTATATGGCCTCATTAACCCATTAACTGCCAGACAGGTATCCAACCATACTCTGAACATTATATAGGGTATCTCACAGGACTGCACTGCAAATTACATAGAGTGTATGCAGATATCAATAGATTAGTAATTCTGGAGCAAACCAACTATGGGCTGTGGAAATAAAAAAACATTATTGATATGAATGGGTTTTAATCTCTTAATGATAAAAGTCTTCAACACACTGCAAAGCAATGTGTTAAAGACCTCTCTCCCATTAAAGGGGTTAAGTGCTCAATTGAACCCTTTGAGTGCCAGAGGGGTACGGAATGCATTGCTTTGCAACGCATTACGTACCCCCCGGCACTCAAATGGTTAAATCAGTGGGAATTTTGAGAATTTGTATTGTTGCAGGTGGATTACTTTAGAATTGCTCACCTTCTTTCTTTCTTCATACAGCCTTTAATTTATTTAAAATGTTACTCGTGTTTCACCATATGTTGCAGGTAACTAAATCTTTCTAAGTCTGGATTCACTGATAAGTTTTTATTTTTTCATTTTGAAACTGACACTTGTGGGAACAGTGAAATGAAAAAGATAAGTCAACTAATCACACTAGTATGCTGTTTTTTATTGATGAGCTAGGCGGAACTGTCATTATCTTACAGCAAAATGACTGACCATTGTTTTCATGTTCGAAGAATGATGACGTTTTTTTTTGCTTGTATGCCACTGGCTAACACATTACCAGCCTCTGCCTATTCTATTCAATGAAAGTAAGGCAATTTAGCATATCACAGGCTTTGGCAGCTAAGGAACAGCATGTTCAGTATTTATTTAGAAAATGTTTTACCAGGAAGAATACATTGAGATTTCTCTCGTTTTCAAGTATGTCCTGGACAGTTTTCAGTAAAGGGTTGCATATTTACACAAACTGAGAAACATTATATATTACATGTTATTAAATATACATACGAATATACATACATATGGAAATTTTAAAATTATAAACAGTTACACTCTGTTTTTAGATATAGAGAAGCATTTACTTTTAAGGATTTCAGACTGGAAGCATATTTGATTATTTCAGGCAGATTATTCCAGGCCTTTGGCGCTCTGAAGGAGAAGGCAGATCTTCCTGCTTCTTTCTTGTATTGTGGTATACATAGCGAGTTGTTTGCGGTGGAGTGGAGGTTATACTTAGTATGGAGAGCAGGAGTGAGCAAACTGCTCAGGTAGTGTGGTAGTATCTTCATGCAATGTAAAAATATTATTAAAGGAGTAGTAAACTTTTTTTTATGAAAACCTATGTGTTATATAGCTTTTCCTGCTGAGTAAAACAATGGCACTCCCACTGCTGTCAGTTGTTTTATTCAAAATTTGCAACAGTTCATATAATCAGGAAGTGAATTTACAGTGCATTTACTTCCTGACAGGAAGTGACAGGCAGTTTCTATCACATTCTATGGAGAACTGTAAGACACTGACTTTCCTCTCCATTAGAATGTAACAGAATTACTAATTGGAATTTGACCACTAGAGGGCACTGCTAATGTAAAAAAAAACACAGGTTTAAATGATAATAACTATGGAAATATGCATCTCTCAGTAGTTTGAGTAACCATATTTTACTCAACAGGAAACGTTCTATAATATATGTTTTCATAAAAAAAAGTTTACTGCTCTTTTAAGCTTTACGGTAATGAAAACATCAATGTATTTTTAAATTGACAGTTAATACATAGTAAAGTACATTTAGTTTTTTTACATTTCTTACATATAAAAGAAAATTGGAGCAATTCTAGGGCAAGCCAACCTCACAATAGGGGAAAAATAAAAATTACTATTGAATTAACCCTTTGAGTGCCAGAGAGGTATCCAATGTATTGCTTTGGATATGTCCCTGTCACTCAAAGGGTTGAAGGGAATTTTAACTCTTTGAGTGCCAGAGTGGTATGCAACGCATTGCTACTGTGTTATCGCGTATAAGAATCGCCCACTCATGGACCTGTATTTAGGTATATTTGGTAGTGTTCTCTCACTGACTCTGTCATGGGTAAACTGTTCAACTAGCTGTATCCTGCCTTAGTACCATAAACATTTAAAATATTTTACATTAGACTTGTGCGATTCGGGTCGGCGACATTTGGAATTTAATGAAAATGGGGTAATTCAGTGACATTCGGACCTTCCGACAGGCAAGGGTCGTTCGCCAAAAAAATACAAATCCAACTAGCCCTGGTCCGAATGTCATCAAAACTCGGTGACTACTACCCGTGCTCGATTACTTTCCCTCCATACTTTCCCTCCATGTCTCTAGTCCAATTAGCTTCTCCGTTTCATGAGCTACTTTCCCACTTTGTCTCTATTTCAATTGCCTTCTTCATTTCATGATGGGGATTGGACTAATGACACAGACACCCAGGCAAACAGCCTGCATTTTCTCATTGTGTTGTTGGAGCTCCGAGAGAGAAGAAGAAGATAGAGGGTGTCCAGTTGTTGTGTAGACAGGCAATTAGCATTAGTCATAAGCAGGCAGCTAGCATTAGTGCCTTATTTCTACTGCAAGGGACAGTCATCTTTGTTCCTGTGCAATAAATTAAAATACCAGCTGGGTGGCAACCCTACTCACAATTCTGTAGGCAGGCCTAGTACCTTATTACCACTGCAAGGGAGTCACCTGAGTTCCTGTGTAAAATTTTAAAAGTAATATTAGGGCTTTGTTTGAATAATTTTTAGAGTGACACTTCATCCAGTCTCATAGTTCTGCAGGCAGGCCTAGTACCTTTTTACCACCGCAAGGGAAAGTCACCTTTGTTTCTGTGTTAAATATTAAAATTGATATTAGGGCTTTGTTTGAATAATTTTCTGAGTGACACAGCCAGTCTGACAGTTGCCGTGTGGCCAGGTTATAAAATTGTCAAATTATTACAGTACACTACCTACCTATCTGTAATGCATTTGAGTCCTTTTGAACAACCTGATGTTCCTTGCCCTGTTACCAGCTGCAATGACCCAGCAACCACCAACACCAGTGATGTTGCTTTCAACAGAGCTAGCAGCAGCAGGCGGGCAAAGAAGAATACTAGTACTAGTCAGACTCAGCAGCAGAATTCAAAACAAAAAATAAAAATAAGAAGGGAACTGCAGGTTGTTCTACCTGTACTAGTAGGTTAGAGAGGTCCAGGTCCTCCTCTAAGACCACTAAGCAGCCGTCACCTGTGCCTCGTCAGCTGTTTGGTGATGT
Organism: Rhinophrynus dorsalis; assembly: GCA_037306005.1. Classification (NCBI taxonomy): domain Eukaryota; kingdom Metazoa; phylum Chordata; class Amphibia; order Anura; family Rhinophrynidae; genus Rhinophrynus; species Rhinophrynus dorsalis. The sequence continues at coordinate 472,262,581 of CM074718.1, forward strand.
CCCCCAAGAACCACCTGCACAATGACTAGTGCCACTGCCAGTTTAGTCACCACCTCCACTACAGCCAGTTATGTAAACCTGGGGACACCTAGGGCTCGATTTAAAGGCAGCCGTTAGCCAAAAAAATCACTAACAGGTGCGTTAAGTGTCATGTTGCAATTCAAAGATCCGTCTAAACAACAGCTAACGGCAGTTGCACAATCCTAACGGCCGATACACCTACGTGCATTCAGACGCATGGAACAACATACCCCAGAGCTATTCAAAGGCTTGCGGTACTGATAACGGCTGAAAAAAAGACACACCTAACGGCTAAAAGTTAAGACCCACTTCTCACACACGTTAGACACTTAACGGCCAAAACAAAACACCCGTTACAGAGGAAAACACACCAAATGCTTACCGCACAACCATGTAAATGGGAAAATTAACCCGTGCAATGCCAAAACAACACAAAAACATGCACACACAACACAAATCACTACACAAACAACAACAACCAACACCACAGGGACAACGACACACAAAAACAACAACACAACATGGCACGGAACAATGGGGGTCATCACACAAAGCGGACACCTGCAAATACAAGCTCACCTGGGCAACATCAACACGCCACCTGCACCCCACAACTGCACGTCCGCAAATGGCACACACAGAACAAGCACAACACACCACATCTTATAACACACACACACCTGCTAACACTTACCTGGACAAAAACAACTCACCATTGGTCAGCACTCACCTCATCAACACACCTACACAACGCCCTAGCAAGTACTTAAAGGGACAACTCAACACACTCACTTGTGGCTTGTTTTCCACTCAGGGAGGGAGAGAGAGAGAGATAGAGAGAGATAGAGATAGATAGAGAGAGAGAGAGAGATAGAGAGAGACAGATAGAGACAGATAGAGAGAGCAAACAGTATGTTGGGTTACATATTGTTGCGAAGGCTGCGGAGAAGGCGTGCAAGGGAGAGAGCTGGGGAACATCAGCAACCTCCAAGCACGCCTCATCAACAGCCTCCACCTGTTGCAAGTGAGGAGGCTCTGGCTCAGCAGCCACACAGGAGCCCATCCCCACCCGGAGGACACCTGCCTGCAGATGCACAGCTGCAGCAACAGGATGCTCCCCAGCTGCCACAGGGACCCCTGCAGCAGCCCAGGATGCATAGACGACCACCAAGGCCCAGGGTATACCGTCCAAGGGTCACTCTCTTTGGAATGACCGATGACGAGGTTATTGATCGCTACAGGTTGAGGCCATACAGCATCATAGCCCTGTATGAGGTCATCAAGGAGCAGGTGGATCCCATATGCACCCATAACCATGCTCTAACTGGCCTTCAAAAACTCCTGTGTGCCATACACTTCATGGCAAGTGGCGCCTTTCAGTCGACAGAGGGTTACGCATCTGGCATGTCCCAGGCCACATTCTCCAGGGTGCTGGCCCAGGTCTTGCCAGCCCTCAAAGCCAAGGCCAGTACCTACATACGTTTCCCCATCACCGATATGGAGTGGACACATCTGAAGCTGGGCTTCTATGCAAGGGGAGGCATGCCCAGGGTCATGGGTGCAATAGATTGCACCCATGTCCGTATCAAAGCACCAGCACGTCAGGGACATATGTTCCTGAACCGCAAAAACTTCCACTCCATGAATGTGCAGATGGTGTGTGACAGCAACCTGGCCATAATGAATGTCTGTGCGAAATTTCCCGGGAGCTGTCACGATTCACATATACTCAGAAATTCATCTGTGCAGAGGGATTTCGAAAATGGGACCTATACAGGCGGATGGCTTCTGGGTGAGTTAACAGCACCAAATGACACCACATACACATGTGCTAGTATGTTCACCACAATATGTGCTCCTTGTCACACCATGTCACTCACTTTCCACAGGTGATGCTGGCTATGGATGCAAGCCATGGCTCCTCACCCCGGTCGCCAATCCCCAAAACGATGCCCAGGAACGATATAACCAGGCTCATGCCAGAACACGGAATGCCATTGAGCGGACCTTCGGCCTCCTCAAGTCCCGATTCCGATGTCTGGACCACTCGGGGGGAGCATTGCAGTATGCACCAGGCAAGGTCTGCGACATCATCGTGGCATGTGCCATCCTACATAATATCGCGGTGGACACCAGACTCATCGACGATGTCCATCCCCCACTCAGACCTGAAGACCCTGTGGATATCGTTGAGTGTGAGGAAACCCCAACAGGGATGCAGACAAGGGACAGATTGATCAGGGATCACTTCTGCTGTGAGTATAATACATGTATGCACACAATCCATGCATACACACCCACCACAACACACATGTTCTGTTTCACCCCACAGGATCAGTGACACAGCCCTGTCACTGGCTGCAGTATGGACCACCAGCATCAACTATTCCGTGGACCAGTCAGATTGGGCCTAGAGATTCCAAATACACCTGACAACCTGTCGTCCATGTTGATACTGCTACCTCAAGGATATCATGCATGCCCCCCCTGGAAACCAAGGTACAACACTTTAACCTTGTTCAGCATATCCCACAGCTCCCTAGGCACCAACTAAAGTGTTCTGCTAGGATCAGACCCATAGCAACCATGGTACCCCTGTAGCAAGGGAGTCTCATCCAAGCCAATGCATCGGATAGAACTCTGTCATATAAGGGGTTCAGGGGGCATTCGTGGGGACATGGGACCAGTAGCTTGCTACAGTTGAAGAAAGCATACTATGTAATCTCAAAAGCACCACTGAATCATAGTATTACTAGGTTATTCTTAAGAATAAGGAGGTTGTGCTATGAGATTAAACATAACACTGCAAAAAAGAAAGGAGACAGAAAAGAAAATCTCCTGAAAGCACCAACCCCTCTCCTATATTGTAACGTAGTGAGGTCAATCAGATATGTAGAGATAGGGAAAGGCAAAAATAAAATCAAGGATAAAAATTAACCTTTATTAATTCCCTCAACTAAAAACAGCGAATTTAAAAAACAAGACTGTTACAGCATATATGAATAAAGTAATTAAGCAAGATTCGCTCTCACTACAATAATAATTATAATATCGCTCTCTACTCCTAATGTTTATATCAACTACAATCCCTCTAATGATAAGCTAGACTCCACGAGCACACATAGGTAATAGAGTACTCTGAAGGTTCTAAATATATAATATCCTACCTACCACCTTATCTAAAGTAGGAAGAGAGTGTGGCCGCAAAAGGTGATCACTCAAAAACAGAAGCAATCGCTTCCAAAGCCCCAGCGGTTAAGTCCGCAAAAATCATTGTGTAATGGACCCGCTGGGTAAGTGATCGATATAGGCCAAAAAATATTAGAGAGAAAGAGAGAAAGAGAACAAAAGTGCTCTAGTATAAGTGCATCAAAATGCTGGTACAATCAGAAAAACTGGCACACAAAGTCTGTGCCCAGTAACCCTGACGATCGTTTCGCCATGTGGCTTTCTCAGACCCTTTGAGAAAGCCACATGGCGAAACGATCGTCAGGGTTACTGGGCACAGACTTTGTGTGCCAGTTTTTCTGATTGTACCAGCATTTTGATGCACTTATACTAGAGCACTTTTGTTCTCTTTCTCTCTTTCTCTCTAATATTTTTTGGCCTATATCGATCACTTACCCAGCGGGTCCATTACACAATGATTTTTGCGGACTTAACCGCTGGGGCTTTGGAAGCGATTGCTTCTGTTTTTGAGTGATCACCTTTTGCGGCCACACTCTCTTCCTACTTTAGATAAGGTGGTAGGTAGGATATTATATATTTAGAACCTTCAGAGTACTCTATTACCTATGTGTGCTCGTGGAGTCTAGCTTATCATTAGAGGGATTGTAGTTGATATAAACATTAGGAGTAGAGAGCGATATTATAATTATTATTGTAGTGAGAGCGAATCTTGCTTAATTACTTTATTCATATATGCTGTAACAGTCTTGTTTTTTAAATTCGCTGTTTTTAGTTGAGGGAATTAATAAAGGTTAATTTTTATCCTTGATTTTATTTTTGCCTTTCCCTATCTCTACATATCTGATTGACCTCACTACGTTACAATATAGGAGAGGGGTTGGTGCTTTCAGGAGATTTTCTTTTCTGTCTCCTTTCTTTTTTGCAGTTGAAGAAAGCAGCAGAGGGGTGGATCGACAGTAATAGTGTGTTACACAACATGGAGCTCATGAAATGTGGATCACATCTCCATGGACACCATGCTGCCCTGTGTGTGTGTGTGTGTGTGTGTGCAGGTATATGTGCCCCAGAAAGAAATACACACATTAACAAATATGTCCTACTAGCTCCATGAACCAAACATATTTGGCCTGTCTCTGACAGTGGCAGCCCAAATATATTGTTGTCAGGAAGCTATTAGGACATATTTGTTGATGTGTGTAACCATGTCAGGGGCAAATATCCCTAAGGATGGTTAACATCCCCTTAGTTCCCCCCATGATGGTTCATAGACCAGTACACAACACATTACAAAGCAGTGGTTTGTGTAGACTTATGTAACGGGAAAGATTAAGAGGATCATGATGTTGTAGCTGTTGCATGACGATCACTTCGAGGGTGATGTTCCAAATCCTGTCCTCTTGTCCCACAGGCATCCATAGCACGATCCATCCTTGAACAGAGGAGTTTCCATATGACTGGACTGAAGTCTGGACAACACTTCCATGAAGCTCACCCCTTGGCGTTCCAAGTGATTGTGTTGGTGATGCAATGTTTGACCTGATGTTCACAGCAACCTCTACTGGAACATTCACATATGGACACAAATTTATGTGTGTACTAACATCCAGGTATCAGACCTGTACAGTAAGACTGCTCATACACAGATGCCAAACAATGTAGACAACACATGAGCAGTTCACTAGCATTTCTAATGTATTCCTATTTAGTTCAGATGTACCTTTTTGTGCTCATACAAGTGTTTAATGCATATTGGCTAAATACACAAGAAACATCACTACTCAATCCGTGTCTGTATGAATGAATGTTGGATCAAACACCTGTCAATGTGGAACCGTACCCAAGGCTAGAGTATCCCTCATACAAAGGAAGGCATGATTTACATCACAGGAGTCCACTAGTTGCCTGACCATGAGTGGACTTTGTGATGTATACATGCAATGACATGATGGCAGTGATACACTGATGTGTGTTGTGAGTGATTAGCTGGTGATACAGGGGACACACTTCCACTGTGATGTGATGTCCATGGTTTGTGTGTTGCTCAATATAATCAATGTCCTGAGATTGCTGTAGGTTGTCATATCTCAGTACATGGGCTACATCAACAAAAACAACCATGTGGACAAGTGTTATTACTGGTGAAGTGTGTTATAACCTTAGTTAAACAACAACACAACTTAAAGGGATAGTAAACCCTGAAAATAAGTTTATTTCACATTGTAGCCCTTTAAAAACCATGAAAAATGATATCAGTCTTATCTACCAAACTTATATGATTTGGGATATAAGACTTATATCATTTTACATGTTTTTTTAAGGGCTACAATATAGAATGAACTTATTTTCAAGGTTTACTATCCCTTTAATACATAAGCCAATGCTCAGCCTAAGGTTCCAATGTGCGTGCTACACAATGAAATCTTAGGAAGATTTTTGGGTTATGCAGTAAGTTAGGCTGTGATTCAAACTCCTGTTGTGCAACTGACTTGCTGGAGAACACAATGCTCACCCTAGGATCACAATGTGTAACACACACATTGAGATCCTAGGGTGTACATTGTGTTCCCCAGTATGTCAGCTGCACAATAGAATTTTGATTTAAAGACCATATTGATGCATGTTCAATCTGTCCTGCTTGTTATTTCCCTGCTAAGTCGCATAGCTGTTAGTTTGGTTTTCCCCTCAAACACAACAATTGATGCAGACGAATGTTCAGTGTTGCACCAGTTGTTGTGCTAAGGGGTATGTTCTGATCAAATCTGACACACATCATGGCCATGTAACACTGTTGTGTTATATGGCTACAGGGATGGGTTGCCAGGTGAATTTGGACAACGGTGTGGGTGTGTGTGAACCCATGTTGTAACATCACACAAACATTTCCCCCAGGCAGGAGTTGAGTTCACTGCATTGTTTGGCAATGCATTGGAGACAACCCTGCCACCCAATCTATAAGTGAATACACAGCAGATCAGACAGGATTCAAAAGCACAATTTTCATTTATTGAGGGGGCAGATGACAGGTTGGGCCTTTCATTTCTTTTTTTTTTGGGGGGGGGGCCTTAGACTTGGTGCCAGAGGTGGATGCCCTGGCTGATTGCCTTGTCACCCTCTGTCCCCTAGGTGTGGCTTCTGGGGTAACACTGGAAGGGGTGGTGGGTGCAGTGGACCCCTCTGTGGAACGCAGGTTCTCCCTCTCCATCCTCAGGTTCTCCCTGCGGTTAATCTCTCGCAACTCCACGAGCACCTGTGCAAACATGTCCATCATCCCCGTATGTATCTGGTGGAGTTGTGTGTTCCCCCTGGCAACCTCTGACTCCAGAGCTTGGATTCTGGTCTCCAACCTGTTCGTGTTCCTCCGGGATTCCCTCCGGTTCCTCGTGAGGTTGTCGTTGGTGGCGTGGGTTGCCCGGAGCTGTCCTCTTTGAAGGGCCATGCACTCAGCCTCCAGATCTGGGGTGCGTTGACTGCTGGAGATGGGAGTGGCCGGTGACACATATGCTGTTTCCCCAGCTTCAGCTGTCTCCTCAGCCTCTGTTTCCCCAGCTTCAGCTGTCTCCTCAGCCTCTGTTTCCCCAGCTTCAGCTGTCTACTCAGCCTCTGTTTCCCCAGCTTCAGCTGTCTCCTCAGCCTCTATCTCCCCAGCCTCTGCTGGTACTGGGTGTGCTGTGGCTGCTACTGCTGTTTGTGTTGGTGGAGTGGCTTGCACAGACGGTGTGTGGGTGCCCACCACATCAAGGGACCCACTGCTGCCCACTGATGTCTGTGCTGGTTGAGGTGGTGGGGTGAACAAGTCCCTTGGCTGAGGGCGCTGGGGCTCCCCAATCAGGCCCAGGTGTTGGTAGTCAAGTGGCCAAGGGTCATACCTTGGCCAGTGGTAGGTGCTTGGCCCCCACCTGGGATCATACCTGGGGCCATGCTGGGGAGCCATCCAGGAGGGTAGATCCATCTCGGTGGAATATGGCCCATATTGGCTGGTGGCCACATTCCCGGGCAGCCATTGCCTCCCTGGTGGTGGTGGTGCTGCTGCTGGAGGGTAATAGCTCCCGGTGCTAGTGGGATACATCCATCTCTCCCCCTGAATCCAGCCGCTGTACATTTGTCGAGCATCCTGTGGTGGGGCAGGCAGTTGAGAAGCAGGCAGTTGAGAGGCAGCCAGTTGAGAGGCAGGCAGTTGAGAAGCAGGCAGTTGAGAGGCAGGCAGTTGAGAGGCAGGCAGTTGAGAGGCAGCCAGTTGCGAGGCAGGCAGTGGTGATGCAGCCAGTTGGGGAGGAGGTGTGGTGGTTGTAGACGCTTCCCAGTGGCTAGTCCCCTCCTCTGTATCCTCCTCACTGGGTGGTGTGGTCGGCTCCTCCACGGGCTCCTGCTGCGATGGAGGCCCATAAGCTGTGTGGAGAATTGAGATTGTGTGATTAGTAAACGTAGCCATGATGGGATTAATGGGATACTAATACATGAAATGCAGAAAGGGAAATATATGTTTTGTGGTTTATCACCCTGAGTGAAACAAGGGTACTCCCACTGCTGGAGGAGGTTTTTGTTCAAAAAGTCTCCCAGCTCAGAGTAGAATTGCTTTGGTGCTATATCCCAGTGGCCTGAAGTTGTACATTGGCACTGTTGCTACATTATCCTATGAGAATTTATTGCGTCTGGACGTAAGCTGTCCATAGGATGGTCTAGCAACATCGCCATTTTAGAGTTCCAGGCCACTGTGATATTGCCGCTGGAGTAGTCAACTATGAGCTGTGCTACATTTTGAATGAAACACCTTTCAGCAGTGGGAATACCCTTGTTTTGCTCGGGGGATGAACCCTGCAATATATTTTTCTTTTCACATGTTAGGTATTACTATCCCTTTAACGGAATAGCAATGGTTAATTTCACCATGATGTAATATTGTAGGCATTGTAAGAGATAGATGTGGATCGATGTTAGTCCTATCCCTCCAACCCACATGGTTAGACAGATATTGCTCTATTTGACAGTCATTTTGACATGTTTGACAGTCATTTCACCACACGGAGGCTCTTCAGCAGAGCCTAAATTGCCCCATTCAGAGATGTAAACCTCATTGGAATGGTGAACAGAGTGTGCTTGCAAACCTGGCACACTTTGTTGACCATCTCAAAGATGTCTCCATCTCTGAATGGGGCAATTTAGGCTCTGCTGAAGAGCCTCCGTGTGTTCTAATGACTGAAATCTCCAGCTGTCAAATAGAGCGATATCTGTCTAACCATGAGGGTTGGCGGGATAGGACTAACATGGATCCACATGTTGGTGAAATTAACAATTGCTATGCCATTACAGTTACATACAAGGAGAAATGGTCATATATGCATGTGGATGTGTACCTTTCATATGGATATGAATATATCCTTTCCAGATATGAAGCCAGAGATCATTTCAGTAGGTGTGATTGCCTTACTGGCTATATATGTGCACCCATCAAAATATACATTGGATTGATATGATGGATATGAACATACCTCGTATAGCCCATCTACGTAGAGTGGGATATACTAGGTATGTGTATTTGGATGGTATCAATGTAAGTTAGTTTCTGATGGATGCACATATCTGGCCAGTAGGGCAATCACAGGCAGTGAGATGATCTCTGGGTTCACATCGTGTTGGGACATATTTTGAGCCATTTGAAAGTTACATATCTGACCATTTTCCTTTGTGTGCATATCTTTGTTTGAACAGATGTGCAGTGGGAATCAAGTGTTATTCAACCCTATCTTCTTAGCTGATCCCGTCCAATTCACAATTTTTCATTACTTGACAGGTGACTCTCTGGTTGTCAGGATCATATCCTATGCATTTCATTGTAGGGCATGGGATACCACCCTGGCAATCAGAGATTGATGAACTGGACACGATCCTGTCCATGTCGTGTGTTCCAGTTGAATCCTGAAGGGCAACAATCACGCCAGTAGTGAGGGATATCTCTGATTGAGGCCTGTTTTTCTTTGAGTATGAGCCCATCCATCCTTCTGAGTGAGGCAACCGTACTCAATCCGAGATATCTATCATTCATGGCCTGTTGGTGACCAAGGTACAATGGATGATATTTGGTTCCCATGTGTATCCTGCAAACAGTGTCTGGTGTACCATCCATCCATGGCATCAGCACCCCTGAGGATCCATGTGGGAATCAGATGTGAGATATGTCATTTGAAGTTAGGGTAAATGATTGCAGACACAACACCAAGGCCTACTTTTTCCCCCTTTAATTCTGGGGTATTGTTTGAGGCCTGTGTGTTGCACATACAAGCAGTTATTCTCAGTGCCACTGTGATGTGTGACCTGCTCCATCCTTTTTGTGATTCAGTAAGCGGTGTTGTTGACATGATGGAGTGTACATAATGCTGACTTCTCCAGTGATCTCATTTCCCCATTTCCAGTGTTTTCTATGGAGTGTATACGATGGGACCTTAGCAACTTGATTCATGTTATTGCATATTCTCCATAGGCTAACACTGGTATTGGTGAAATGAGGATGTGTGAGGGTGAATTTCTCTCCACCATGTGTTTGTCACCGCTTCGTGAATGTCCCCTGTGTAGCATGTGATCGTTGGCCTATTGACTTGATTGTTGTCTGGTTAACCCTTTGAGTCCCAGAGGGGTTGCCAAAGCATTGTTGATCGATGCATTGATGATCCCTCTAGCACTCGAGGGGTTAAGTGCTGACATCCCAGCGGGGACATGGGTGACATTGTGTGTGAACAGTGATGACAGTCGACATTTGGAACTGCATGGTTTGTGTATTGTGTGTGATGAGCACAGCGACAGGAGGGTTGAAGTAGGACTTGGACAGGTTTGTTCCAAGTTGGACCTTGATATTTGTCCTTGTGTTGTGTCCTGTTTTTAACCCTCAGGGTGCTGTGTTGGTGCAGTTGTGTGCATGAATGATGGGCATGTGTTGAGGTGTGACTGTGTGTGCAGCTGGTGTTGGTTGCTGTAGTGTGTTGTTCTGTAGTGTTGCACTTACCGGTAGTGTGGAGGGTCCTCTCATCCCCAGTGTCAGCTCCTCCAACAACCCCCTCGATCAGGGTTGGGGACATATTCTGGCGCACCATCTCCTCCCAGCCGCAGAAGGTGATAGGGACAGGTGGGCCACCTCCAGTGCCTCGGGCGTGCTTGGCGAGTTCGGAGAGCTTGTTCTTGACCACCCTCCGGCAGTCGCCCCATCGCTTTTTGATGGACTCCACGTCCCGTCTGCATGGAGCCACCGCATTGACCCGGCTGCAGATCTGGTTCCAGGCTGCCTTCCTCCTCGCTGACAGGCCAGGGACCTTCGCTGTTGGGTGGAGAACACTCTGCCTCTCCAGGACAGCTTCCACAAGAGCCGTGTTCTCCTCCTCTGTATACTTTGGGTCTCTGATCCTGGCCTCATCAGCTCCGGCATGGGATGACTCAGAGCCGGAGTGCTCTGCCTGGTCTGACCCTGACTGTGTGGGGTGCTCCCCAGCAACTACCCCTCGTCCCACTGCAGGTTCTGTCCCTGTCCTGCGTGTTCCTGCTCTTGTGGGCCGGGTCCCCCTCCGCCCTGCAGATCTCCCTCTCCCACCCCTGCTCTGCTGAGGGATCCCCTCCTGAGCTTCCTCCTCCTCCACTACTCTCCCCATCCCTCTCTCCTGTCCTCCTCTCCTCGCCATCATTCACCCAGTCACACCCAGGCACTCCCACAGGCCCTCACAGACACACTCGATCCAGTCACTCTCTGTCACACACTTTCACTCCCAGATTCACACTGTCAAAAATAAAAGTAAAATGTGTGAGGTGTTATAAAATAAAAGGACTATGTGTATGTATGTGTATGTGTTTGTATGTGTGTATGTAATATGTGCAAAGGTGTGCTATGTGTCGTATTCTGTGCAATGCTCTCCTCTCTCCAAACTCCAAAACTCCTCTACCTCCAATGAACGCTCCTGTCTCCCTCTCTCTGATCACTATCCTCCGCTCCTGGGTCCTGATATCTGGCTCTGAAGAACTCGATAACAGACAGTGTGTGGCGGTTATTTTTGGGTATATATAGGTGTATTTGAAGTTATTTGATACATTGGGGCTTTGGGATTGGCTGTGTGTTTGAATTTGTTTTGGCATCAATCATGGTTGCTTGACAACGGCAGCCGTTATATTACATGTTGTTTGGAGCTCAGTTATCGTGTGATTTGGCCGCCCGTTGTGCATTAACATGAGCGACAACGGGTTTTGTGTTACGTGTTTTTTGTGTGCCTACGCTCGATAGCTATTCTTGTAGAGTAGCTATTGAATCTGCCGTAACTCCTGTATTATTTGCGAGCAATGTGCCTTTTTCACTTAGCGGCTGGTTTAACGGTTGCCTTTAAATCTAGGCCCTAGTGTGTATAACACTACTGGTTGGACACTGCGGGCAGTATCAACACAGGATTTTTATAGTGAACATCTGTTTAAGCAGCCTAGATGGAAATTATTGCAGTATTTGGAGAAAATTTCTCCTGCCACCACTGTCACTGTCACTGAAAGCATATCTTCTCCAGAAAAGGATATTGAGGGAGATAGTTTACCATTTCCCGGTAGCCACCAGGCAGAAGAGGGAATTGAGCAGGGCTCCCCAAAATCTGCTGCTGATGATGATTTTTCTTCCTGTCAAAACCTACAAGAGGTAGAAGAATCTGAGGGATCAAGGCCTCCTAAGCTTGATTCGTCCCCTCAGCTTGATTTTTCCACTGACCTTGATTATTCCCCTGAGCTTAATTTTTCCCCGGCTTCCCATAGTACTCCTCCTGTTTCTCCGGTTACACTTGTGTCTTCTATTGACGACTCAACACCTGCCTCTCCAGTTTCATTTGAGTGTCTCAGCCACGTAGTAGCTGCTAGTGTCTCCGCCACCAGTACCACTGTTACTCCATTATCCTCCTCCAATCCCAGTCTCAACATCCCTGCTGCCATCTTTAGGTCTACTGGTATCCCTGTAACAGTATATAGAAAGAAAAAGCAAAGTGAGGTTGCTCCAGCAGGTGAAGATGAAGAAAGTGTCATCTCAGTTTCTTCTTCTCCACCACCTTCCAGAGTCATCCGTCGTTCCAAAGTGTGGGACTATTTTGTGGCACTTGGTGGTGGCCGGCTAGCGAAATGCAAATTGTGTGGCAGGGAAGTCAGCCGTGGGAGGGTGTTGGGTCATCTAACCACCTCTGGGATGAACCAACTCCTGAAGAACTACCACAAGTCAGTGTTGATTAGTGCAGAAAGTGGCACTACTGCATATACCAGTGTCACACTCACCACCAGTAGGCAGGAGAAAGGGCAGGGGGATCATGACACATCTGGTCCTAAGAGAAGACAGTCACAGCCCATCCCAAAATCAATACAGGCCACACTGGAAGATTTTGGTGGGTTTCATTCAAAAGTGGATGTGCAGACCTGAAAAATCACATGCCTCATTGCACAGCTCATAGCCGTTGGAGGTGCTTCTTTTAATTTGGTGGACGGGGAGCCCTTCCAGCAACTTATGGAGGCTGTAGGACCCCAATATAAAATTTCATCCCGCACCACATTTAGTAGAACTATAGTGCCCTCACTGTACCGGTCATGCGTTGGGCTTTTGAAGGACCTAGTAGGAAAGGCTGGTGGCCAGTCAGTGCATGGCTTCCTGGCCTTCACGGCGCATTGGTTGCAGCCCAGTGTGTTGCAAGACACATCATTACCGATAACAAGTTCAGGGGCAGTAGCTAAGCAGGCAGGGCACCGTGCTGAGGTAATGGATCAGCAGCACAACTCAGATAACATTCGTAAAGCACTGCAGGACATGGTCGTGCAGTGGCTAGGGTAGCAGGCAGGCACACAGGCACAAATGGGGTTTGTGGTCAGTGACGGTGCAGCTAACATGATAAAGGCTCTCCGTGATGGCAGATTTGTGGGTGTGCGCTGCTCAGCACATGTCCTGCATCTGGTAGTGAAGGCTGCTTTCGAGGGTGGCAGTAACATTGGAAGGTTGGCAGCACTCTGGAGTCATGACAATAAATTGCTGGCCACTTCCATTGGAGCATCAAAGATAGCCAGGGAGGAACAGAAAAAGGCAGACCTCCCAGAGCACCGCCTGAAACAAAATGTTCGGACCAGGTGGAACTCCACCTTATATATGCTAGAGCGTATCCTGGAGCAGAAAAATGCAATTCACGCAATGTCCTGTCACCATTTCATTGGTAGTAACAGAACACTGGGCAGGACTGACTGGGCCCTGATTGAACAGGTAGTGACAGTTCTCGCACCTTTCTATGCTTTGACGGAAATTTTAAGCAAAGAGAATGCTAGTCTGGCAGAAGTCATTCCCCTCTTCACACACCTCTCCTTAAAAATTGATGATTTCCTTGCCCATAGGGAACGCTTGCCTGGTGCTAAGGGTAATATACTTCCCAATGTTGCTGGCCTTCTAACGAGGCTGAAGAAGGAACTGACGCTGCACATGGAAGAGCGCATGGACGATTGTCCCGAGTTAATGCTTGCCACAATTTGCGATCCTCAAATCAAAGGCAAGATGGCACTTAGTTCCAATTCACTCACTGCCTGGAGGGAACAATTGATAGCGAGGGTGCGTGAGAGGCAAGAAAAAACAGAATGCAGTCACAGGAGGCGGGAGAAGATTCCTCAGATGAGCTGGAGGAGTGTGGTGGTCTTCCGGGACCTATCAGTAACAACGGCAGTAGCACGGCATCTTCTTCCGGTGGAGCAGCTGCTGCTTTTTATGCTGAGGCAATTAACAGATTATGCTTCGGACAAAACAAACAGCTCCCCATCAATAGAAAAAGTGCTGTGTTTGAGGTTAAGGCTTACCTTGCGGAACCTTAGTTGCCCCCAAGTACAGATCCCTTGACTTTCTGGGATAACAAGAAGGCTGTGTGGCCTACTTTAATCCCTGGTAGCCCAGGAGTTGCTTTCTTACCCCCCAACCACTGTCCAGAGTAAGCGGGTATTTTCCGTAACTGGAAATATACTTAGCCCCCAGCGCTCTCAATTGGCCCCCAGCTCATGGAGCAAATTACTTTTTTAAAAGTCAACCTGCCAAAGCTGGGTTGCCCTGCTCTCAGGTTTGATGGAGATTAGAAGAAAAAAGTACCATAGTACCATAATATGCTTAGTGCTCCTGCTTACCCAGCTCTAGAACCATGGTAGGTTGGACAGAGGAAACCCCCGTGACTTGGTGGGAAACGGGGGGAATTTAAAGTCTACATTGTTATCCCACTATACAGGCTGTTCAGTCTGGCTCTATTCTTTTTCATCTCTTGAAAAAAAGTCTGCAGTATCTATTTACTGAGTCCTGGCTTCTCCGGTGTTTTGCAGTTTGCTGCTGGTTACATCTCCAGTGTTGCTGTCATCCTGAGTCCGTCTCGTACCAGTCATCCTCAGTTTTGTAGTCTCTTGTAAAAAAGTCTGCGGTATCTCTACTGAGTCGTGCCTGATCCAGTGTTCTATAGTTTGCTGCTGGCTACATCTCCAGTGTTCCAGTCATCCTGAGTCCACTCTGCACCAATCATCCTCGTCTTACTTCTTCCTTCAAATTTAGCTACATCCATACTTCATCTACTTCATCCATAGTACCACAAGGCTAAATAGCCACCTTACCCTGTTCCACCATCTTCATTTAGACCCTGGAAATGGTTCCATTAATTTAATTTTCATTTTTTATTGTCTTTTTAAAGATATTTTAATGTTGCCGAATAATTCGGATTGTCGCTGACTTTTGTCCGAGTTGAACAGGTCAGATCCGAATTACAGAGTCGACGAATAAAAAAAAAAAAATCGTCCGACATCTAATTTTACTGAAAATGTTTGTTGTACACAAGTCTATTTTACATTGATCAATGCACTAAACAAATGCGACCTCTCAAAATATAACCTTTTCATTTGACAGCATTGACTCCAACTATAATGCAGCGTGTGCATCTTAATGGTGCATTCTTTTGTGACAAGACTGCTTGTCACAAAAATTATGCGTCCATATGTCACACCACTAGTGATATCACAAGAGTTCAGTTAGTAGTAACATGGCAATTATACAACAGCCTATAAAATTATTTTAATTAAATTAAGATCCACTTATTCCTATAGTTATAGCTCCTCTTTAAGTTTTGGACAAGTTCTTATATATGTTTAAGCTCCATATTTTGATTGTACTAGTAATTATTAATTATACTGAAATTGCTGGTATTACACTTCTAAATATTATAACTTTATCTTCACATCCATTGCACCTTCTTCAATTTTTTACTATTCCTCCTGTTTGCACTAATCTGTATTGTTCTGAATTTAGCCAAGATTCTCTTACATCCTTCAAGACTGCACTTGTTGTTAATTATTTATGTTCTTGGATTAGTGCCCCGTATAACAAAGATCCTGAGGGTCCTGGACTCTTCAGAACAGTGATCCTGTTTCAATATTCTGTCTGCAATCTACTACATGGAAATCGCTTCACTGAAGCTTTGTCATGTAATAGAGATTAATAAACAATTCTGCAAGTTTGGTATTTGTCTGAACTTTGTGGTTCTGGGAGAGTCAAAAAGTTTTGAGAAAAGGGTAGATTTGTCAAAGTTTCATAAATATATGTACATATGGACAACTTTGCACTGAGGTGCTGAGAATTATAGTTCAAGAAAAGCTGCCACTGGACTGCAACCACACCGGTACAGAACCACACATACGCTGTCTGACAAACAAGCCTTGTTCAACTACCCACTGGACTACACATATTCTGTCTGACATTCAACTGTCCACTGGAAGGCACAGAACTATATGTACACAGTCTAATATTCCAGCCTTGTTCCACTGTCCACTAATAGTCACAGGACCACACATACACTGTCTGACAACCCAGCCTTGTTCCACTGTCTCACTGGTAATTGCAGAACCGCACATACACTGTCTGACACCCCAGACTTCTTTTACGCTGTCCACTGATAGTCACAGAACCACAAATATGATGTCTAACATCTCAGCCTTGTTCCACTGGCAGTCACAGAACCACATACACTGTCTGACACCATGGCCTTTTTCCATTTTCCCATTGTTAATCACTGAACCACACATACACTGCCTGACACCTCAACCACTGTTCATTGCTAATCCCATAACTATAAATACACTGTCTGATACCCCAGCCTTACTCCATTGTACTACTGATAGCCACATAGCCACCCACACACTGATGCCCTGGCCTTGTTCCACTGCCTAATAGAAATCACAAACACATACATACACAGTCTGACACTCAGCCTTGATCCACAAAAACACTCTCTGACACCCCAGTCCCCTACCATAACCTTGTACGTTGTAACCATAGATAAATATGTACACTTTATGACACCCAAGCCTTGTTCCAGTGTCTCACTGGTAGCAAAATAACCACTTTTAAACTGTTTGACACACCAGCTTTGCACCACTGTCCCACAGAACCACACATACACTGTCTGACAACCCAGCTTTATACCACTGTCCCACAGAACCACATATACACTGTCTGACAACCCAGCATTATACCCCTGTCCCACAAAACCACACATACAATGTCTGACAACCCAGCTTTATACCACTGTCCCTCTGGTAGCTGCGGAACCACACGTACATGACCTTACCCTTCTACTATATTCTCATTGGTAACCACAGCCTTGTCTTCCTGTCCTGCTGGTAGCTACAGAACCACATAAACACTGTCTGACACCCAAGACTTGTACTACTGTCCCACCAGTAGTCACAAAAACACATATTGACTGTCTGACAGCTCAGACTTGATCAACTGTTCACTGGTAGTCACAGAACCACACATAAACTGGCACAAGTCCTGTTCTACTGGCAGCCACAGAAACACTCATGCATTGTCTGACATCTCAACCTTGTACCTCTATCTTACTGGGAATTGCAGAGCCACACATACACTTTATGACACCCAAGCCTTGTCCCACTGACCACTGAAGGCTGCAGAACCACTCCCATTAACCCACTGGATGACAGATGAGTCTGCAACACATATCAAAGCAAAGTGTTAAGATTTCTCTGGCATGCTAAGTTTTACTTTGTGCACAAAATAAGCATCCTCTGACCCAAGGCAGATTGTGCTATTGGGCATTCGGGCATGCCCAGGTGGGCCAGTGGCTGTTTGACAAGGGAGGGCCACTTCACAAAATTACTGTTTAGACTCCGGCCCGACAGAAGTGTCACAGGCAGTGACAGCAGAGTCACATTGTGAAGGAGATTGCTGCTCTGTATTTCAAATGTAATACTGGGTGAGACTGCCACCCGACAGCCTCCACTGTTATTATTTATGCTTAACCCTTTGAGTGCCAGGGAGGTACGGAATGCATTGCAATGCAATATGTACCCCTCTGCCAGTCAAAGGGTTAATTCACTGCAAACTGAAAAGACAGTGCCTGTGTATTAAAAAAAAATCTTTTCAGTTGGGATTTATATATATTTTAGACCCGCTGTGCAAATCATATTTTTGAAGTACCAGAGGGGTGTCCAACACATTGCAAAGCGCTGGTCTCCTTTCTGGCACTCAGAGGGAAATAAGCACCACAACTGTTCTGAAAACGATAAATTCAGTAGATAGCCTGTGCTGTTCACTCACAGACCGTCTACTTACTGTGCACATCGCTGCTGCCGGCCATCGACTTAATCCAGTGATAGAGAGGTGTTTAACACACTGTAAAGCCATATATAAGAACCTCTCCAGCACTCAGGGTATTAACCTGCTTTTTTACCTTTGTTGCTGTTGCTGGGGCTCCTCTCCATCGTATTCAGACTCCCTTTCCAGTCCTCCCCCGGACCTCATCCAGTAACTAGTAAATCATTCTCATTCCGGTCACTTGACTTTTTTTTTTCTCCTGTTTTGATTTTTTTTTATTTTTTGTCATAACTCATGAACTCATCATTGGGGAACATTAAGAACCCTTTGAATGCCAGAGGGATACCCAGTGTGCAAAGCGTTGGATACTCCTCTGGCTCTCAAAGGGTTAAAATCTAAGATGTTCAAAGTAAGGGAAAATGTGTCCTTGAGCCTGGCTCATCAAGTTAAAGAAGATTAGTTTTGAGGAAACCAACTACTGAAACAGGGAAAATTAAAATTCTGCAAATTCTAATTGATTTCAATGGGGATTTTAACCCTCTTGTATCCATGGAAGTCAAAATCTCCATTTAAATCAATTGGAATTTATAGAATTTTAATTTTCCCCTGTTTCAGTAGTTGGTTTCCTCAAAACTAATCTTCTTTAACTTGATGAGCAAGGTTCAAAGACACATTTTCACTTTGAACAGCTTGGATTTTAACCCTTTGAGTGCCAGAGGGTATCCCTCGGGCATTCAAAGGGTTCTTAATGTTCTCCACAGATGAGAACATGACTCAATCAGACACACACATACACACACACATGTACATTATTATTATTATTATTATTATTCAGATATATAGCGCCAACTAATTCCGCAGCGCTGTAGAATTGGGAATACACATACAGAGGTATTAAATAGTACAATCAAAGGTGGAGAACAGAAGGATCAGAGGGCCCTGCTCGTGAGAGCTTACAGTCTAGAGGACATACATATGTTTATATAATGGAATACCAACTAATGGACCATTTTTTTTTTTTTTTAAATGTCCCGGGCCAGTATCTGTCCACAATCCGCCCCTGCTCTGACCTCTTTCTCACTCCCTATGCAGCTACCATGAAGCACCAGCTGGAGAGTCTGTCTCCAATGTGTCTAACAGCTAATGATATTCTATGAAGAAACAGGAAGTAGCTGAATGGTGAAACACATGTAAGATGGACTCTCAAGCAGGTGGCACATTGCAGCTGCACATGGAGGAAGAAACAGGTGAAACTTGTTCAAGGTAGCAGGGGATGAGTGTAGAGAACGGGAGTCTCTGAGAACACTTGCCAATGGGGCATTGTCTGCACACTAAAGAGAGCTTGGGTAGGTTAGGGGTTATCCTTATGCCAAGAGTAAACCAAAAGGGGGTTTACAGTTGCCGAGCCTACATTCCTCCATCTGTTGCCCAGGTTTCATCCTTCCAGCTACTACCCAGCATTCATCCATTCCACTATCAGCCAGCTGAAGATGATAGCAATTGTAGTCCAGCATTACCTCTAGGTTGCAGGCCAGCCACTATATGATCTGTACATAGACAGCGTAATAGGGGAATTCATCAAGTCACAAATGGCTCAGTACACAAGAAAATGAGGATTGCCTTGCCCATTGGCCATCTGCTGATTCAGCAAAGACCAGTTCATATCTGGCCATTGCTTATTCCTTAATGAGCGATCTGCTGGCTTTAAGCTGGCAGATCCCATTACAGACAATGAGGGTTAACACACCGATATTCATACAATGTATACATCTTTGTGTGTCACTAGAATGTTGCTATTTTCAAAGTATTTCCCAGCTTCAGTTACACAAAAAGAGATATACAATCCTTCATTGATGATTACCTGAAGGTATCCATCAATGATCACAGGGAAGTGCTTGATGCACTGCATTCCTACACCTTGACGAATTACCGCTTAAATGTTTTTTGGATGATGAATTGCACAAAGGATCAGAGGGCCCTGCTCATGAGAGCTTACAGTCTAGAGGACATACATATGTTTATATAATGGAATACCAACTAATGGACCATTTTTTTTTTTTAAATGTCCCGGGCCAGTATCTGACCACAATCCGCCCCTGCTCTGACCTCTTTCTCACTCCCTATGCAGCTACCATGAAGCACCAGCTGGAGAGTCTGTCTCCAATGTGTCTAACAGCTAATGATATACTTACTTTCTATGAAGAAACAGGAAGTAGCTGAATGGTGAAACACATGTAAGATGGACTCTCAAGCAGGTGGCACATTTAGGGTTGCCACCCAGCCGGTATTTTACCGGCAGGCCGGTAAAAAATTGCCTTCTGTCCAGTGTTAAGTCTATGGAGGGAATGCCATGGCCGGTATTTTCTTGAAGAAAAGGTGGCAACCCTAGGCACATTGCAACTGCACATGGAGGAAGAAACAGGTGAAACTTGTTCAAGGTAGCAGGGGATGAGTGTAGAGAACGGGAGTCTCTGATAACACTTGCCAATGGGGCATTGTGTGCACACTAAAGAGAGTTTGGGTAGGTTAGGGGTTATCCTTATGCCAAGAGTAAACCAAAAGGGGGTTTACAGTTGCCGAGCCTACATTCCTCCATCTGTTGCCCAGGTTTCATCCTTCCAGCTACTACCCAGCATTCATCCATTCCACTATCAGCCAGCTGAAGATGATAGCAATTGTAGTCCAACATTACCTCTAGTTTGCAGGCCAGCCACTATATGATCTGCACATAGACAGCGTAATAGGGGAATTCATCAAGTCACAAATGGCTCAGTACACAAGAAAATGAGGATTGCCTTGCCCATTGGCCATCTGCTGATTCAGCAAAGACCAGCTCATATCTGGCCATTGCTTATTCCTTAATGAGCGATCTGCTGGCTTTAAGCTGGCAGATCCAATTACAGACAATGAGGGTTAACACACCGATATTCACACAATGTATACATCTCTGTGTGTCACTAGAATGTTGCTATTTTCAAAGTATTTCCCAGCTTCAGTTACACAAAAAGAGATATACAATCCTTCATTGATGATTACCTGAAGGTATCCATCAATGATCACAGGGAAGTGCTTGATGCACTGCATTCCTACACCTTGACGAATTACCGCTTAAATGTTTTTTGGATGATGAATTGCACAAAGCAAATCCTAGGTATTGTTATACAGGGCTTAAAATTTGAAGTCCATTGCTGCTAGCCAGATCTGAAAAGTTACTCGCCACTGCAAGCCATAACATAGCCACCAGGGCTGAATTTCTACTTACCAGGGCTAAATTTTCACTTGTCATTGGCTAGTGGCGAGTACAAATTTTGAGCCCTAGTTATTACATACTTATTTTATTTTTTGGAAACCGTTCTCTGAAAATTCTGAATTTGGCCTTGCATACCCTATCTCTAGGACATTAAGAGGAACCTTTTCATTGCCAGAGTGAAAGTGGGGAATGTATGATTGTGTGTGCAAAAAAACACTCACAGAATTATTTTTCGTGCACTTAATTATCCTTTTTCTGCCAAACACCTTTGTATAAAGCTTTTGCATGACAAAGTGGCTGCTTTGAGCCTTTTGCAGCAAGGGATGAGCATTATTAGCAGGTATTTTTGTGTAGAGCTTGCCATTCCTCTGCACCAAAAAATTGTCTAAGTACTAACCGAGCACAGGGAAAATTAACACAAAATTCTTCCTTTCCTTACACCTGTTATCCGTTTTTGCATAAAAGTTGTGCTTTTGAGGGGTTCACTTTTAAACTGTCGCATTGAAAAGTGTGTGATACGAAACAATGCATTCACCAGGTTGCATTGTTTAAAACGGCGACATGAGAATCTCGCCCTGCATGAAAAGCACAAGATTCTCATGTTGCCAGCTAACATCTTGCTTCAACCTGCATCTGAAATTGTAGTGTCCTCAACTTCCTTTTGCTCCTCCTCTCAGATAACAGTAATATGTGTCATTGATGTGACAGCAGCAGTGATTTCTGTAGCAACTTCACTCTCTCAGTGTAATTATTTTTTTTACCTTGTCGGCACTAGAGAGGTATTGCATTGAAGTTGCTACAGAAATCACTGCTGCTGTCACATCATTGGCAGATATTACGGGTATCTAAGAGGAGGAGGAAAAAACAGTTGTTGTCCTTTTAAACAATGCAACCTCGTGATTGCGCCATTTCATATCAAGCACTTTTCAGTGCAACATTTTAAAAGGATACCCTCTTGAGAAACCGTACACCAAAATGTCCTAATGCATATGTACACTATCACAAACACAGATGCAGGCATTAATTTAACCAAACTATACATAAATGTAGCTCACACTCTGCAACCTTGTTTTATATGGTATCCTTTTAAAACATTGCGTTTGAAAGATCGTGCTGCTACACTCCGCAGTACTCATGTCACCATGTTCAAAAGGGTGACATGAGAATCTCGCCCTGCATAAAAGTGCAAGATTCTCATGTCACCTCATTAAATGTTGCTTAGAGCCAACCCGCATTAACTCTTTGTGTACCTCCGACCTCCTACAACTACAGAAAAAGCTCCTACTCGCTTCAACCCAACCTTAGGGTATCCTAAAATCTGCATTAGTGCCGCATTAACCCTTTCTGTGCCTCCAGAAAAAGCTGCCACTCACTTCAACCCAACCAGCATTAGTGCCGCATTAAACCTTTCTGTGCCTCCAGAAAAAGCTGCCACTCACTTCAACCCAACCCTGCTACAGAGTTTACCACCGAATCCACTGAACTGACAGACGAATCTTTAGTTAAACGAAATTAAAGTCTTCCAGCTGAACCCTCATGAGGTGCACCTTCTCCTGCAGTTCTTTCTGTGCCTCCCTTCTGGTCTGACAATGCAATTTCTTCTGTTCTCTTTTTGATAAGTAAATTCCGAGTATCACAGGAGCATCTTTGTCACCTGGACCACATGGGCTTCTGTTAGTCATATATCATGCAACATGTATACAAATTAGGACAGGCACGGGACACCATCCTGCTGATTGTGTTAGTGCACTGGTTTTATTTATTTAAAGTAGTCAGGTCATTCCATTGGTGGGTTGAGCACTAGATTGGGAAATTAATCAATTCTGGGGAGAGAGAGGCATGAAAAATGCTCTAGGTGCAGGATAGTGATCAGTGTATATCCATAAATGCATTCAAGATGCTATTATCCACTTCACTCTCCCATTTAAGGTCCATTATAGAATTTGGAGTCCGTGGCATTTTAAGGCTGGGGTGATCTGTACCACATAGCGCTCCCTGATCCTCTGTCTAGTGCATGACAGCTGTATGGCATCACAGTACAGAGATATCAGGGCCATATCTAGGTGTCTGAAGTGAAGCCAGCACAGAAAGTAAAGTTTACTTTCTGTGCGGGCTTCACTTCAGAAACTTAGGTATGGCCCTGATCTCTCTGTACTATGGACGGCGGATCAGAGCTATGTGGGCAGATCACCCCAGCCTTGTGTTATGAAATATAGCTCCTGAAATTTGGATTCTGGATTTCGTTTTTTACTCTTTTATTCTAACAAAGACTCTGTCAAACATGCACCTTAACTAGCTCTTCATGATATTTTAAGTCTAGAAGATTATTTTTAAGGATATAGCATTCGACATGATGATGATGTCTACTAGCATTAAAGGGATAGTATTACTTCAAAATTACTATCCCTCATATTGTAGCCCTTAATAAACTGAGTTAAATGACACCTGCGGAATTCCTCTCCCCTGCTGTCAGCGTTCTGCTGCCAGCAGGAGAATCCGGTCTCTGAATCAAGCGGAGGCTCTTCAGCAGAGCTGATATCTCATTATGGAAGGAAAAATGATTAATTGAAACAGTCTTCTACGTGTGCTTGGTAACCAAGCACACGTAGAAGACTGTTTCAATGAATCATTTTTCCTTCTATAACGAGATATCAGCTCTGTTTAAGAGCCTCCGCCTGTCCCGGGACCGGATTCCCATGCTGGCAGCAGAACGCTGACAGCAGGGGAGAGGAAACTTTGAAAGCGGCTATCTCTTAAACCATAAAGGTTTGAGAGATGCCGCTGGTGTCATTTTGAAGTAATACTATCTCTTTAAAGTATGGGTGCCAATGTATGCAGCAACCTTTCAGGAGGAGACCTAAGAATCTCGCTCTTTCATGCAGGGTAAGATACTCATGTCGTCCTTTTGATCATGGAGATATGTTTAATACGCCGCCTAGTCTGTGTGACCTTTTAAAAGTGAACAGTTTTATACATTTCCCCTTCTTGTGTTTATGCTGTAGCTTCTAAAGAATAAGCATATCCCTTTAGCTTAGAAAGGAACTTCGTGGCACCCTTACTGAGATGGATGAAGGAGTGAGTTAGTACAAAAGAGTGGGGTAATAACTAGGAAGACCTGCATACCCATGAGCCAACAACCATCTAGCCTCTCTTGGGCCCCAGATCTACTTTATGTTACCCTGCACATAAGATCCTCAAAGGTAGGTACTGATCTTGAAAAATAGGGGGGATTCAAAAGGAAAAAAGTATGACAGGAACTCCTAAATCCAGAGTGGGCAACATGGGTGGAAGTGGATTGAGCTCTAGATGAGATACGTTCCAAGGCTATAATGGTGTTTCCTGTAAGGTCCCTATTATGTTCTTTTAAATAACGTTTTGACAGAGGATATTTAGCCTGTTATTGGTATTAGCAACGATTGTACCCATACCCGTATTTTATTAAAATTTTTATCTTTTTATTTATTTATTTCATTTCGTCCCACCTTTTTCAATATCTATATACACACACACACACACATATATATATATATATATATATATATATATATATATATATATATATATATACATATACATATATATGCCCTACTTGACTAGTAATGCACTGTGAGGTGTGTGTGTGAGAGAGAGAGAGGACGAGGGAGATGTGTCTGGCGGCCTGATCACACAGTACAAACTGTTGTATCAATTCTGGCTCTCTCTACTCTAGTAAATGATAAATTGTATTAGTGTTGAGTTGTGTGATAAAATGTAACATTCTTCCTTTGTAGAGAAAGCCAGAGCTGATATTTTTATATGTAACAACACAGCAAAATGTATACAGTCGGCCAGATCTGTGGGCCAGGGAAAAGCAGCCAACTGGCCGTATTTTGTCTATCACTGGTCTAATGGAGTAAGAATAATGTTACAATTATAGTGTGTCAAACATCTCTTCGATGATTAAGGAAATATTCACAAAACGGATTTAAACATGGTGCTACTCAGTTTCACATATGTCTTACTTTGTTCAAAAAAACTTTGATAGGTAAATTATATTGTAAGGCTATATGACTGGGAAAATGATTTGTTTGCTAAATGAAAGAATGGGGAGGGAAAAGAGAAGATGTTTACCACACAGCAGTGCTGAGCAATAGAAATATATCCCATGTGTCATACCATATATATGTGCACAGCAAAGCAGGAATAAAAACATCTGCTCCTATATCCCAGGTCAATTACTAAGAGATGCCTCTGGGAACCATTCAGATATACAGTGAGCCCCAGGGATGTAGGCCCACAGCACCCAGCCAAGGAAAAACGAGTGGGGGAGATCCGCTGAGCATAGCAGATTCCAAAAGAAAACAGGTAATTAAGAATCCTAGATAATTATGCTGAAAACATGTTAATTACAGTAGAAGATGTTTGTAGCAACCAAAAGGTTAAAAATGAAACTATACCAATAGAATTTAGTCAAAGAGCAGTCCGTGGTTTCATCTCCAGCTGATGAAGACAACAATTCTCACATCCTCCAATCAGCCAACAGTTTGTTGAGGATGATGGGAATTATAGTACTCAACAGCTGGAGATCAAACAACAGACGACTCTTTGATTATGTTCCATTGATATAGTTCCCTTTTAACATTTTGGTTGCTACAATCATCTTAATTTCTAATAAACATGTTTTCAGCATAATTATCTAGGATTCTTTATTACGTGTATTCCTCTTGGATTCAGTTATGACTGCCCCCGACTCACTCCTTCTTATTGCATAAGATATAACAAAATACTTTGGGGGGGGGTTTGTTTTATTGGAATAAGGTTATAGTCTACAGCTGGACACTGGCGTTTTACTATTTAAACTGCTTACAGTTCTGTAAAGAACCATGAATTTAGCTTTCTTAAAGATATAGTAATACTTCAATTAAACTGCAGCTCCAAGTATTCTTTATATATTTATAAACCCATAGTGCTGTATTTAGTTACTTACAATGTTGTAGTTAAAACTCTATCCCTGTTATTATGGCCACCTCCCCTAAGATCTTGAATCCATTCGTGGGACTGGATGGATTCAACGAGGGACAATCTTAACACGGTAAGTATAAGGAAAGCTCTGCCCCCTTGATGAAGGAGGGCATGATTTTCCTTTGCTTACTGAAGATTGTCGCTCTCCACTCTCCATTTGGACCAGCAGAGTGGATCAGTGATGCGTCCAGAAGAGGTGAGAGGGGGAACCTTTCTGCAGGAATAGCATTTGAACGACAACATTGTAAGTAACTAAATATAGCACTGCATGTTTAAAAATATATAAAGAAGGCTCAGAGCTGAAGTTTAACCGAAGTATTACTATCCCTCTAAGAGTTATCACACAAAGGATTACTTTCATAAAAACCTCTTATTTTTAGACTGAAGTAAAAAGTTTACTACCTTAAGAACAGTTTATTCCTATAGGTTTAATAGGCATAATTCCCCCATAAAGACTAGTGTATAATGTTTTGGGGAAATATAAAGGAGGGGATCTCCTCCAAGTAAACAAAAAAGAGAAGAAAAAAGGGTGCTTTCTAGTGTAATATCTTTGTAATCAGTGATCCTCCACCAATACACCAAGGTACTCACAATATTCAAAACCACTGCAAGTGGTCAACCGCACAGCCGGGGGACTCCGACTGCCCCCACTCAGTCACTCAATTGGTATGTAAGTTGATGCTGATTGCCACAAGTAAGGACAACCGGCAATGTTCAAACGGGGTTATGTACAGCCCCAATACGGGCACATGCAAATTTCAGCAAAAAAAATTATTGAGATTCCAAAAAAATATTAAAAAATAATTTTAATAATAAAATAATGCCAATTGTATAAACAGTGTCTATATAGCCCAAAGGACGCATTTCAAAGTTAACAACTTCTTTTTCAAACTGGTTGGGCAATTTACAAACAATATATCATAAAGTAAAAGAAAATGTTGATTTACCACCCGAGCGGACCTATTTGTACCCATGGCTAGATACTAAATGAAAAATAACAAAAAGGAACATCTGGAATACACAACCAGAAGTGAACTACTTCCGTAGAGAATGGACCTAAATCTATATCTCATCCGGTAGTAACTCTGGAAAAGCCAACCACAACATGGCGTATCCTGAGCCCCTACAATAGGTATAGCATTTCAAAATGGAACGCACAACACCACTAGGAGTAGCCCATCAGATACCCACAGTAATAACTAATGGGAACAAACACTGTAAACTCATGAGACATACAGCGTTGCCTATACTCCAAATACAGCTGGATTCTAAATCTGTTCACCACACATAAAAAATTTACGTACTAGACAAATTAATACAAACAACAATCGGCTAAGAATAAAAAATATAAAGAAAAATAAAAAACAAAAAGAAAATTATAATAAAAGTTAATATATGAAAAATGATAAATAAAAAAGATAGAAAGATAAAGAATATTAAATACTTAAACTACTAAGGAATACTAATTATGTAACTATAATAATTAAATATTATGAAAATTAATGTGTATAAATAAATGACATCTGTGATATGTGAGATAATAGTGTTTGAATGATAATAGTGTTGAATGATAATAAAATAATATAGATATATATTTGATGAGTTTATATTAAACTAATAATGTAAATTATATGGAAACATGTGTATACTTATAGATGTGTAGTGAATTATTGTGAATTTATTTTGAGTAAACAAATATAACTAAATATGATTAAGTAATCTGTAGTGATAGTAAATATGGTTATAAAATCTGTGAATGGAGGGGAGGATGCACAAATCTGCCGGTGCAGCTCATTTTCTGCACTTATACAAAAACATAAAAGGAAATATACAGAGAGAAAATAAACCAAATAAAGTATACAAACAGCATAGAAAGGATAACTGCCAAAATCGTAGTTCTCAGCAAGAAATCGTGATCTGTGGGCTTAACTCCATGAGCATCCCCCCTTGTGTATCGGATTATGTTCTGGCTCTTTAAACCTAATGTTGTACTAGATCTTTAAATTATTTATAGGGCTGTACTAGGAAGAAGGGCAGGTGGGAGAGGAGTACGTGCTGTGTGGAGGAGCCTCTGGGTGGAGCAGCACCTGGCCCTTTGAGGTTCAGGAGAATTCCTAGGTCTCAGGAAAACTGGAAAAAAATATGATGGGATCCCCTCAGGGGCAGTGGCATAACTATAGTGGTCTCAGGGGTTGCAACTGCGAACGGGTCCGTCACTCCAGGGGCCCGGCTGCCCCCTGCTAGACCACTGCAACCAACATACTGATCTCCCCACCAGTAAGCTGTGGTCTGTGTGAGGGCTGTGCCTTCATCAGCACAGACCTTTATTAGCAGCTCCCTCGCCGTCCCCTGCAGTCTAGTAATGCAGAGCGTTGGGATATGACATCATCGCCCAGCGCTCTGCATTACTGGAGAGAGGACCACGCAGGAGCTGCAGAAGGCGGCAAAGACCTCTCCTGCCATGCCACATGCTGCTGGACCACCAAGGAGGTAGGAGGTGGACAATGGGGGCCAATGTGGAGGTGGACAATGGTGGCAATGTGGAGGTGGACAGTGGGGGCAATGTGGAGGTGGACAATGTGGGGGGCAATGTGGAGGTGGACAATGGGGGCAAAGTGCAGGTGGACAATGGGGGCAATATGGAGGTGGTTAATGTGGAGGTGGACAATGGTTGCAATGTGGAGGTGGACAATGGGGGCAATGTGATTGGGGGGCCCCATAGCAATTTTCGCACCAGGGCCCAGTGGCTTCTAGTTACGCCTCGGCTCAGGGGGCCCCCTGTGGACTGTCTGAAATAGGCCCAGCAACCTTTGCGAGGAAATAGCAGAGACTTCAGACAGGGCTCCAACAAGTTACTGTGTAGATACCAACCAAAGTGTAGAGTAAAGCTTGTCTGCTTGAGAAAGAGAGATAGACCCTAAACTAGCTGTAACTAAAGGAACCAGGAGTCTCTCCCCTCCAGAGCAGGAGTGTCACACTGCATTCCTACAGGGCTGAGACTGAACACACTTTTGAGATAAGCCTGATGTTACACAGGTGTTACAGGTAAAAAAGACTGACTAATGATTGTATCACAAGCTCCACCCATACCATGAGAAGAATGGGCCATGAGGAAGAGTGCAGATCTATGCACAGACTCCATGGGGTGAATGTAAACTAACTGTTGGCTGGCTGAGGATGAATTGTAGCCCCAAAACAGCTGGAGGAGATCCAAAAGCTTCTGCATTCAGATAACTATAAAGTCCTTTGGGTGCAAAATAACAAATAAGTAATCCTAAACATTGTTACTGAAAATATATTTATTTTTTGTAAAACACTAACTGGAAAACATGGGTGTGCCACTGTGTAAGTATGACCTTATGGGTACCAGAGGGGTGCCCAACACAGTGCTTCACAATGCAATAAGTATCTGTCACGGTTTGTTTTGACTCTCAGACACAGAGTTAAGATAAAAACACAACTTTATTGAAAGTTTAAAGAAAACCCTCACGGGTTAGACATACACATATATCTCAACACGTAATTAGTACAATGCATTGGTGAACAGTGGTACGGTGAATAATAATAGAGCGGCTCTACCGGCCTTGCCAATACCGGGTAAGGCAGCCTAGAATAGGCACAGTATGGAAATAGGCTCTACCGGCCTTACCAATATACCAGGCAAGGCAGCCTGGAGACTGGTACAACGAGAGAGGAGACTCTACCGGCCCTGCCAATATAGCGGGCAGGGCAGCCTGGAGACTGGTACAACGAGAGAGAAGGCTCTACCGGCCTTGCCAATATACCTGGCAAGGCAGCCAGGAAACTGGTACAAGGAGAGTGAATGCTCTACCGGCCCTGCCAGTATACCGGGCAAGGCAACCTTGAGCCCAGAGGCGACAAGTACTGGTACAGGAGCTAAGTGGCCTCAGCGACTGAAAAGTGGTGGAGCAAACCAGTCGCACATACTGGACTACACAGAGGCCTACCGGTGCTATATAGGTGTCAGCGAGCAGCAGGTGAATTTAGGAGCATACCAGTACCTGCATACTGGACTACACAATGACACTGCCGGTGCTGTATGGAAAGCAGCAAGCAACCGGTGATATATGGAGTGAACCAGTACCCGCGTACTGGAGGACACATAGACACTACCGGTGCTGTATGGGAAACGGTAAGCAACCGGTGATGTATGGAGCGAACCAGTACCAGCGTACTGGAGTACAAATTGACACTACCGGTGCTGTATGGGAAGCAGCAAGCAACAGGTGATATATGGAGCGAACCAGTACCCTCGTACTGGAGTACACATTGACACTACCGGTGCTGTATGGGAAGCAGCAAGCAACAGGTGATATATGGAGCGAACCAGTACCCTCGTACTGGAGTATACATTGACACTACCGGTGCTGTATGGGAAGCAGCAAGCAACCTGTGATAGATGAAGTGAACCAGTGCCCGCATACTGGAGTACACGATGACACTCAGGGATGAAAATGTCGCCCAGGCGACATGAAGACGGAGAACTCTGCACACGATCCAGAAGCAGGAACAGACAGCCAGGCCGGGACAGGAAGCTGGAACAGTAACGGCAGATGACCGAATCAGGAACTGAAGCAGGAACGTCAGCCCAAACCAGATCAGGAACGGAGGCAGGAACTACTTCAGCAGAGGAGGCTGTCAGGCAGGTAAGCAGACGGAATCTGGAAGGTAGTGTATGCAGCAAAGGCCCAGGGAACTCAGGAACAGGATGCAGGTGGCTATAGACATAGAGACACCACAAAAGGGCAACCAAAGGGTACCAGAACCCAGTCTATATAGGCAATACTGGGCAGATCCAAGACAGGCAGCCAATGGAGAGCCTTCACAGATAACTGACAGAAAAAGGCAGCAATCACGGGCACCGTGATAGTATCTCTCTGGTGCTCAAAGGCATACAAGTCTTACTGGAGCCTGAAATATTATATCTTCAATAAAAGCATGTAAGACTTTGTGTCCATGGATGCCTCTCTGTGGAGTAAAATGCTTGTAATGGCTCTTCATACACCCATCCAGTGCTAATGAACTCTTCTAACTGGCACTGGACTATTTATAAATGGTTTATTTGCTAGTCAAAAAAAATATCTGGGTTGCTTTTATGCTGTTTTTATGCGTCAAGGAACTTACTTCCCTTATTGTTATCCTGTTCAAAGTTTTATAGTTTAGAAAGTTTACTTTGTGTAGATTTAGGAAATATTTGGGCAATCTTTTGTATAATCATTGAAGCTGATATACTATGAAGAAACAGTCTAACTGACCTAGGGGATGACTGAGATTCATCCCTCATTGATACTTTTATTTTCTATGCACACATAAAATTGTCAATCAGAGCACAGCACCATGCATAAAGACACATGTGCAGTAGCCCTTAGTGGCAAAATTATTCGCTTCCCCACGACACATCTATATAGGCTCCTTTAGTACCTGCCACAGACTAAGTGAAAAAAGATAGGGCTGGGGGATAATGAATAATATCCCCACTGAAGGCTACTATTTATTATTATTATTATTATTAGTGTTGAGCGAGCATGCTCGGCCGATGCTCGGATCGGCTCGAGCATCGCTCTGCTCGGCACATGGCGGTACTCGTACGAGTACCGCATGTGCTCGCCCGCCATGTTCGGGTCTCCTCCCCGCACGTTTTGCGGCTGCTGCGCAGCCAATAAACATGCAGGGAGGCTCTGACATCGGTGTAATGCCAGCAGCCATGTTGGCTGCTGGCATTACACTGATTGGCTGGCCAGAACCCGTGGTCGGGTGCTGTATAGCACCTGACCATCGAGTTCGGCTCAGTCTGAGCCAGGGAGAGCTGAGGATAGGAAGGGAAAGGCAGTGTAGGGAGGAAAAAAAAAAATTGTGAAAAAAAAGAACCAAAAGTCCTTTTTAGGACTACTGTGTGTGGGGGCAGCAGGTTATTTTGTGTGGGGGGAAAAAAAAAAAAAAAAAAAAAAAAAAATATTCTGTTTAGTGTGAAAAGTTGCAGATTAGAGCACATTCTGTTTAGTGTGCACAGTTGCAGATTAGAGCACATTCTGTTTAGTGTGCAAAGTTGCAGATTAGAGCACATTCTGTTTAGTGTGCAAAGTTGCAGATTAGAGCACATTCTGTTTAGTGTGCAAAGTTGCAGATTAGAGCACATTCTGTTAAGTCTTCAAACTAAAATATCAAAGTCACATATTCCATTCAGTGTGCTTCGCCGCAGTTTAGCAGCCTATTCTGTGTACTGTGCAGAGTTGCAGAATAGGAAGAAATACTGTTAAGTCTTCAAACTAAAATATCAAAGTCACATATTCCATTCAGTGTGTTTCACCGCCGTTTAGCAGCCTATTCTGTGTACTGTGCAGAGTTGCAGAATAATAAGAAATACTGTTAAGTTTTCAAACTCAAATATTAAAGTCACATATTCCATTCAGTGTGTTTCACCGCCGTTTAGCAGCCTATTCTGTGTACTCTGTACAGTTGCAGAATAATAAGAAATACTGTTAAGTTTTCAAACTCAAATATTAAAGTCACATATTCCATTCAGTGTGTTTCACCGCCGTTTAGCAGCCTATTCTGTGTACTCTGTACAGTTGCAGAATAATAAGAAATACTGTTAAGTTTTCAAACTCAAATATTAAAGTCACATATTCCATTCAGTGTGTTTCACCGCCGTTTAGCAGCCTATTCTGTGTACTCTGTACAGTTGCAGAATAATAAGAAATACTGTTAAGTTTTCAAACTCAAATATTAAAGTCACATATTCCATTCAGTGTGTTTCACCGCAGTTTAGCAGCCTATTCTGTGTACTCTGTACAGTTGCAGAATAATAAGAAATACTGTTAAGTTTTCAAACTCAAATATTAAAGTCACATATTCCATTCCATTCCAATTTTCGCACCAGGGCCCAGTGGCTTCTAGTTACGCCTCGGCTCAGGGGGCCCCCTGTGGACTGTCTGAAATAGGCCCAGCAACCTTTGCGAGGAAATAGCAGAGACTTCAGACAGGGCTCCAACAAGTTACTGTGTAGATACCAACCAAAGTGTAGAGTAAAGCTTGTCTGCTTGAGAAAGAGAGATAGACCCTAAACTAGCTGTAACTAAAGGAACCAGGAGTCTCTCCCCTCCAGAGCAGGAGTGTCACACTGCATTCCTACAGGGCTGAGACTGAACACACTTTTGAGATAAGCCTGATGTTACACAGGTGTTACAGGTAAAAAAGACTGACTAATGATTGTATCACAAGCTCCACCCATACCATGAGAAGAATGGGCCATGAGGAAGAGTGCAGATCTATGCACAGACTCCATGGGGTGAATGTAAACTAACTGTTGGCTGGCTGAGGATGAATTGTAGCCCCAAAACAGCTGGAGGAGATCCAAAAGCTTCTGCATTCAGATAACTATAAAGTCCTTTGGGTGCAAAATAACAAATAAGTAATCCTAAACATTGTTACTGAAAATATATTTATTTTTTGTAAAACACTAACTGGAAAACATGGGTGTGCCACTGTGTAAGTATGACCTTATGGGTACCAGAGGGGTGCCCAACACAGTGCTTCACAATGCAATAAGTATCTGTCACGGTTTGTTTTGACTCTCAGACACAGAGTTAAGATAAAAACACAACTTTATTGAAAGTTTAAAGAAAACCCTCACGGGTTAGACATACACATATATCTCAACACGTAATTAGTACAATGCATTGGTGAACAGTGGTACGGTGAATAATAATAGAGCGGCTCTACCGGCCTTGCCAATACCGGGTAAGGCAGCCTAGAATAGGCACAGTATGGAAATAGGCTCTACCGGCCTTACCAATATACCAGGCAAGGCAGCCTGGAGACTGGTACAACGAGAGAGGAGACTCTACCGGCCCTGCCAATATAGCGGGCAGGGCAGCCTGGAGACTGGTACAACGAGAGAGAAGGCTCTACCGGCCTTGCCAATATACCTGGCAAGGCAGCCAGGAAACTGGTACAAGGAGAGTGAATGCTCTACCGGCCCTGCCAGTATACCGGGCAAGGCAACCTTGAGCCCAGAGGCGACAAGTACTGGTACAGGAGCTAAGTGGCCTCAGCGACTGAAAAGTGGTGGAGCAAACCAGTCGCACATACTGGACTACACAGAGGCCTACCGGTGCTATATAGGTGTCAGCGAGCAGCAGGTGAATTTAGGAGCATACCAGTACCTGCATACTGGACTACACAATGACACTGCCGGTGCTGTATGGAAAGCAGCAAGCAACCGGTGATATATGGAGTGAACCAGTACCCGCGTACTGGAGGACACATAGACACTACCGGTGCTGTATGGGAAACGGTAAGCAACCGGTGATGTATGGAGCGAACCAGTACCAGCGTACTGGAGTACAAATTGACACTACCGGTGCTGTATGGGAAGCAGCAAGCAACAGGTGATATATGGAGCGAACCAGTACCCTCGTACTGGAGTACACATTGACACTACCGGTGCTGTATGGGAAGCAGCAAGCAACAGGTGATATATGGAGCGAACCAGTACCCTCGTACTGGAGTATACATTGACACTACCGGTGCTGTATGGGAAGCAGCAAGCAACCTGTGATAGATGAAGTGAACCAGTGCCCGCATACTGGAGTACACGATGACACTCAGGGATGAAAATGTCGCCCAGGCGACATGAAGACGGAGAACTCTGCACACGATCCAGAAGCAGGAACAGACAGCCAGGCCGGGACAGGAAGCTGGAACAGTAACGGCAGATGACCGAATCAGGAACTGAAGCAGGAACGTCAGCCCAAACCAGATCAGGAACGGAGGCAGGAACTACTTCAGCAGAGGAGGCTGTCAGGCAGGTAAGCAGACGGAATCTGGAAGGTAGTGTATGCAGCAAAGGCCCAGGGAACTCAGGAACAGGATGCAGGTGGCTATAGACATAGAGACACCACAAAAGGGCAACCAAAGGGTACCAGAACCCAGTCTATATAGGCAATACTGGGCAGATCCAAGACAGGCAGCCAATGGAGAGCCTTCACAGATAACTGACAGAAAAAGGCAGCAATCACGGGCACCGTGATAGTATCTCTCTGGTGCTCAAAGGCATACAAGTCTTACTGGAGCCTGAAATATTATATCTTCAATAAAAGCATGTAAGACTTTGTGTCCATGGATGCCTCTCTGTGGAGTAAAATGCTTGTAATGGCTCTTCATACACCCATCCAGTGCTAATGAACTCTTCTAACTGGCACTGGACTATTTATAAATGGTTTATTTGCTAGTCAAAAAAAATATCTGGGTTGCTTTTATGCTGTTTTTATGCGTCAAGGAACTTACTTCCCTTATTGTTATCCTGTTCAAAGTTTTATAGTTTAGAAAGTTTACTTTGTGTAGATTTAGGAAATATTTGGGCAATCTTTTGTATAATCATTGAAGCTGATATACTATGAAGAAACAGTCTAACTGACCTAGGGGATGACTGAGATTCATCCCTCATTGATACTTTTATTTTCTATGCACACATAAAATTGTCAATCAGAGCACAGCACCATGCATAAAGACACATGTGCAGTAGCCCTTAGTGGCAAAATTATTCGCTTCCCCACGACACATCTATATAGGCTCCTTTAGTACCTGCCACAGACTAAGTGAAAAAAGATAGGGCTGGGGGATAATGAATAATATCCCCACTGAAGGCTACTATTTATTATTATTATTATTATTAGTGTTGAGCGAGCATGCTCGGCCGATGCTCGGATCGGCTCGAGCATCGCTCTGCTCGGCACATGGCGGTACTCGTACGAGTACCGCATGTGCTCGCCCGCCATGTTCGGGTCTCCTCCCCGCACGTTTTGCGGCTGCTGCGCAGCCAATAAACGTGCAGGGAGGCTCTGACATCGGTGTAATGCCAGCAGCCATGTTGGCTGCTGGCATTACACTGATTGGCTGGCCAGAACCCGTGGTCGGGTGCTGTATAGCACCTGACCATCGAGTTCGGCTCAGTCTGAGCCAGGGAGAGCTGAGGATAGGAAGGGAAAGGCAGTGTAGGGAGGAAAAAAAAAAATTGTGAAAAAAAAGAACCAAAAGTCCTTTTTAGGACTACTGTGTGTGGGGGCAGCAGGTTATTTTGTGTGGGGGGAAAAAAACAAAAAAAAAAAAAAAAAAAATATTCTGTTTAGTGTGAAAAGTTGCAGATTAGAGCACATTCTGTTTAGTGTGCACAGTTGCAGATTAGAGCACATTCTGTTTAGTGTGCAAAGTTGCAGATTAGAGCACATTCTGTTTAGTGTGCAAAGTTGCAGATTAGAGCACATTCTGTTTAGTGTGCAAAGTTGCAGATTAGAGCACATTCTGTTAAGTCTTCAAACTAAAATATCAAAGTCACATATTCCATTCAGTGTGCTTCGCCGCAGTTTAGCAGCCTATTCTGTGTACTGTGCAGAGTTGCAGAATAGGAAGAAATACTGTTAAGTCTTCAAACTAAAATATCAAAGTCACATATTCCATTCAGTGTGTTTCACCGCCGTTTAGCAGCCTATTCTGTGTACTGTGCAGAGTTGCAGAATAATAAGAAATACTGTTAAGTTTTCAAACTCAAATATTAAAGTCACATATTCCATTCAGTGTGTTTCACCGCCGTTTAGCAGCCTATTCTGTGTACTCTGTACAGTTGCAGAATAATAAGAAATACTGTTAAGTTTTCAAACTCAAATATTAAAGTCACATATTCCATTCAGTGTGTTTCACCGCCGTTTAGCAGCCTATTCTGTGTACTCTGTACAGTTGCAGAATAATAAGAAATACTGTTAAGTTTTCAAACTCAAATATTAAAGTCACATATTCCATTCAGTGTGTTTCACCGCCGTTTAGCAGCCTATTCTGTGTACTCTGTACAGTTGCAGAATAATAAGAAATACTGTTAAGTTTTCAAACTCAAATATTAAAGTCACATATTCCATTCAGTGTGTTTCACCGCAGTTTAGCAGCCTATTCTGTGTACTCTGTACAGTTGCAGAATAATAAGAAATACTGTTAAGTTTTCAAACTCAAATATTAAAGTCACATATTCCATTCAGTGTGTTTCACCGCCGTTTAGCAGCCTATTCTGTGTACTCTGTACAGTTGCAGAATAATAAGAAATACTGTTAAGTTTTCAAACTCAAATATTAAAGTCACATATTCCATTCAGTGTGTTTCACCGCCGTTTAGCAGCCTATTCTGTGTACTCTGCAGAGTTGCAGAATAATAAGAAATACTGTTAAGTTTTCAAACTCAAATATTAAAGTCACATATTCCATTCAGTGTGTTTCACCGCCGTTTAGCAGCCTATTCTGTGTACTCTGCAGAGTTGCAGAATAATAAGAAATACTGTTAAGTTTTCAAACTCAAATATTAAAGTCACATATTCCATTCAGTGTGTTTCACCGCCGTTTAGCAGCCTATTCTGTGTACTCTGTACAGTTGCAGAATAATAAGAAATACTGTTAAGTTTTCAAACTCAAATATTAAAGTCACATATTCCATTCAGTGTGTTTCACCGCAGTTTAGCAGCCTATTCTGTGTACTCTGTACAGTTGCAGAATAATAAGAAATACTGTTAAGTTTTCAAACTCAAATATTAAAGTCACATATTCCATTCAGTGTGTTTCACCGCAGTTTAGCAGCCTATTCTGTGTACTGTGCAGAGTTGCAGAATAATAAGAAATACTGTTAAGTTTTCAAACTCAAATATTAAAGTCACATATTCCATTCAGTGTGTTTCACCGCAGTTTAGCAGCCTATTCTGTGTACTCTGTACAGTTGCAGAATAATAAGAAATACTGTTAAGTTTTCAAACTCAAATATTAAAGTCACATATTCCATTCAGTGTGTTTCACCGCAGTTTAGCAGCCTATTCTGTGTACTGTGCAGAGTTGCAGAATAATAAGAAATACTGTTAAGTTTTCAAACTCAAATATTAAAGTCACATATTCCATTCAGTGTGTTTCACCGCAG
Organism: Rhinophrynus dorsalis; assembly: GCA_037306005.1. Classification (NCBI taxonomy): domain Eukaryota; kingdom Metazoa; phylum Chordata; class Amphibia; order Anura; family Rhinophrynidae; genus Rhinophrynus; species Rhinophrynus dorsalis. The sequence goes on from CM074718.1 coordinate 472,300,611, forward strand.
TTTAGCAGCCTATTCTGTGTACTCTGTACAGTTGCAGAATAATAAGAAATACTGTTAAGTTTTCAAACTCAAATATTAAAGTCACATATTCCATTCAGTGTGTTTCACCGCAGTTTAGCAGCCTATTCTGTGTACTGTGCAGAGTTGCAGAATAGGAAGAAATACTGTTAAGTTTTCAAACTCAAATATTAAAGTCACATATTCCATTCAGTGTGTTTCACCGCCGTTTAGCAGCCTATTCTGTGTACTCTGTACAGTTGCAGAATAATAAGAAATACTGTTAAGTTTTCAAACTCAAATATTAAAGTCACATATTCCATTCAGTGTGTTTCACCGCCGTTTAGCAGCCTATTCTGTGTACTCTGTACAGTTGCAGAATAATAAGAAATACTGTTAAGTTTTCAAACTCAAATATTAAAGTCACATATTCCATTCAGTGTGTTTCACCGCCGTTTAGCAGCCTATTCTGTGTACTCTGTACAGTTGCAGAATAATAAGAAATACTGTTAAGTTTTCAAACTCAAATATTAAAGTCACATATTCCATTCAGTGTGTTTCACCGCCGTTTAGCAGCCTATTCTGTGTACTCTGCAGAGTTGCAGAATAATAAGAAATACTGTTACGTTTTCAAACTCAAATATTAAAGTCACATATTCCATTCAGTGTGTTTCACCGCCGTTTAGCAGCCTATTCTGTGTACTCTGCAGAGTTGCAGAATAATAAGAAATACTGTTAAGTTTTCAAACTCAAATATTAAAGTCACATATTCCATTCAGTGTGTTTCACCGCCGTTTAGCAGCCTATTCTGTGTACTCTGTACAGTTGCAGAATAATAAGAAATACTGTTAAGTTTTCAAACTCAAATATTAAAGTCACATATTCCATTCAGTGTGTTTCACCGCAGTTTAGCAGCCTATTCTGTGTACTCTGTACAGTTGCAGAATAATAAGAAATACTGTTAAGTTTTCAAACTCAAATATTAAAGTCACATATTCCATTCAGTGTGTTTCACCGCAGTTTAGCAGCCTATTCTGTGTACTGTGCAGAGTTGCAGAATAGGAAGAAATACTGTTAAGTCTTCAAACTCAAATATCAAAGTCACATATTCCATTCAGTGTGTTTCACCGCCGTTTAGCAGCCTATTCTGTGTACTCTGCAGAGTTGCAGAATAATAAGAAATACTGTTAAGTTTTCAAACTCAAATATTAAAGTCACATATTCCATTCAGTGTGTTTCACCGCCGTTTAGCAGCCTATTCTGTGTACTCTGTACAGTTGCAGAATAATAAGAAATACTGTTAAGTTTTCAAACTCAAATATTAAAGTCACATATTCTGTGTAAGATGAAGAAGGCGGGTAAAAAGGGACGGGGAAGTGGACGTGATCCTGAAAGTTCAGGGCGCGGGTCAGGACGCGGAGAAACTGTGCCTGGTGCCAGAGCACAAGAAAGAAAGACATCCACCATACCTAGCTTCATGTGTAATTTTACAGGGCGTCGCAGGACATCACTCTCGAGGTCCGACCACTGCGAACAGGTGGTCGGTTGGATGACAGCTGATACTGCTTCCAGTCGGTTAAGCACCACCCTGTCTTCCACCAAGTCCACTCTCAGTAGCCAAGAGTCTGGTCAACATAATCCTCACTCTGATCATCCTTCCTCCCACCATACACGGTCTGGTCAAAGAAGTGATCCCACACTGGGATATAGTGAGGAGCTCGTCTCATCACCAATCCTTCATTTGACCCTCTCTCCAAGCACGCTTGCAGAGGAACATGACATCTTGTGCCCTGATTCACAACCTCTAGAGGCTACCCAATCACAAGAAGATGACAGATGTGAACGGCATTTAAGGTCAAAGGAAGTAGTGGATGATGATGATGATGATGAGACACAGTTGCCATTAAATCAACCACTATTTCCGTCTCAAGACCTTGTTGAGGAGAATGTTATACAGTTGTCAATGACTGAGTATGTGGTGGGATCAAGACTTGAGGAGGATGATCAGAGTGAGGAAGTGGAGGAGGACTTGGTGGACGATGAGGTGACTGACCCCACCTGGGAAGGTGTAGAGCCGAGCGATGACAGCAGTCCTGAGGGTGAGCCATCTGCAGCACCGCAACAGGCTGGAAGAGGCAGTGGTGTGGCTACAGAAAGAAGGCGGACCGCACCAAACCGGCCCGCAAATGTTCCACGGAGCACCCCCTTGCGTAAATCTACCTTGCCAAGGGGTAGGTGTTCCGCGGTATGGCGTTTTTTTAAGGAAAGTGCGGACGACAAAAGAATTGTAGTTTGCAACCTGTGCCACACCAGAATGAGCCGAGGCATGAACACTAGAAACCTCACCACCACCAGCATGATCCGACACATGGCATCCAAGCACCGTAGTAAGTGGGAGGAACGCCTGGATCGCCCATCTGTGTCTGCAGGCCACACCACTGCCTCCTCTTCCCCTGTTTTCGGTGCCGGCCAATCGCCTGTCGAAGGCGCAGGCCCGCATACCTCCCGCCCTGCACCTGTACCATCTGAAGCACCATCAGCGACCACATCCACTTCCCTGTCCCAGCACAGCGTCCAAATGTCGTTACCCCAGGCATTTGAGCGCAAGAGAAAGTACCCAGCCACCCACCCACAGGCCATAGCACTAACCTCACACCTTTCAAAATTACTGGCCATCGAAATGCTGCCATTTAGGCTTGTGGACACTGAGTCCTTCCGCAGCCTGATGGCAGCAGCTGTCCCTCGGTACGCGGTCCCCAGCCGCCACTACTTTTCCCGGTGTGCCATCCCCGCATTACACCACCATGTGTCCCGTAACATCACCCGTGCCCTGACCAACGCAGTTACTGGGAAGGTCCACTTAACGACTGACACATGGACAAGTGCTTGTGGCCAGGGACGCTACATTTCCCTGACGGCACACTGGGTGAATGTCGTGGAGGCTGGGAGCGACTCGGACCCTGGGATGGCACGGGTGCTACCCACGCCGAGGATTGCGGGCCCTACCTCCATCAGGGTTTCCACCAGCACCTACGTTATTGGCTCCTCCTCCTCCGTTTCCACCTCCGAATTCTCTACACACACCGCCACTCCCCCATCAGCCAGTAGCTGGAAGCAGTGTAGCACTGCAGTGGGGAAGCGTCAACAGGCCGTGCTGAAGCTGATCTGCCTTGGGGACAAACAGCACACGGCCTCAGAGCTGTTGCAGGGGATTAGTCACCAGACCGAGCAGTGGCTCTCGCCACTCAACCTGCAAGCAGGCATGGTTGTGTGTGATAATGGGCGTAACTTGGTGGCGGCTTTGGAGCTCGGCAAGCTCACACACGTACCATGCCTAGCGCATGTATTTAATTTAGTGGTGCAGCGATTTCTAAAAACCTACCCCAATGTGCATGATCTCTTGACCAAGGTGCGCCGCGTGTGTGCACATTTCCGTAAGTCATCAACAGCTTCAGCCGGCCTGTTGAAGCTGCAGCAGCGCTTACAATTGCCAGCTCACCGGCTGCTGTGTGACGTGAGCACGCGCTGGAACTCCACCTTCCACATGTTGGCCCGGCTTTGTGAGCAGCAGAGGGCAGTAGTGGAGTACCAGCTGTTACACGGTCGTCGCCTCTCCGTTCAACTTCCTGTAATCAGAAGTGAGGAGTGGGAATGGATGTCAGACCTCTGCGAGGTTTTACGCAATTTTGAGGAATCGACACAGATGGTGAGCGGCGATAACGCTATTATCAGTGTAACCATCCCACTTCTGTGTCTACTGAAACGCTCGCTGCTCACAATTAAAACCGACACTTTGCATGTGGAAGAGGTGGAAATGGGGGAGGAAGAGCTTACACAAGGTGATAGCCAGAGCACCCTCACTTCGTCTTCTCAGCGACAATTGGAGGAGGCGGAGGAGGAGGAGGAGGAGGAGGAGGAAGACACGGTTGCCTCCGCTACAGAGGGTAGCCATGGAACTTTAGTTCCATCTCTTCAGCGTGGGTGGGCAGAAGAGGAGGAAGAGGATGAGGATATTGAGAGTCATCCTCCTGGTGAGGACAGCGAAATCTTGACTGTTGGTACTCTGGCACACATGGCTGACTTTATGTTAGGCTGCCTTTCCCGTGACCCACGCGTTGTACGCATTTTAGACAACACGGATTACTGGGTGTTCACCCTTCTGGACCTCCGCTACAAAGAGAATTTCTCATCTCTCATTCCTCCGGTGGAGAGGACAAGCAAAATGTTGCAATACCAGAAGGTTCTTGTCGAAAAATTGCTCCAAAATTTTCCATCTGACAACGCTGGCGGCAGAGTACGTGCTACCTTGGCCAACCGAGAAGGGGAGAAAAGGGGAGCACACAGCAGTTCCGAGAAAGGCAGGGCAACACTCTCCAAGGCGTGGGACACCTTCATGACACCCCGCCAGCACCCTCACCCTGATGCGCAGCCTAGTGTCACAAGGAGGGAAAAGTTTTGGAAGATGGTGAAGGAGTACGTAGCAGACCGTGTCAGCGTCCTCAATGATCCCTCTGTGCCTTACAACTACTGGGTGTCCAAGCTGGACACGTGGTATGAACTGGCACTCTACGCCTTGGAGGTGCTGGCCTGCCCTGCCGCCAGCGTTCTGTCTGAGCGGGTATTTAGTGCTGCTGGTGGCATCATAACAGATAAGCGTATCCGCCTTTCCACCGACAATGCTGATAGGTTGACACTTATAAAAATGAACAAGGCCTGGATTTCCCCTGACTTCTCCACTCCACTGGAGGAAAGCCCCGGGGGAACATAAACTCACTTTATATATGTTATTTACAATGATGTGAATACTCTGTATTCCCATTCACCCCTTCCACCCAAAAAACGGGTATATGGTTGACTCTTAATCTTCTCATCCTCCTCCTCCTCTTCCATATGCCCTGTGCTATAATTTTTATATAGGGCCAGCTCACCAGCGGGCCCTGTGATATAATTTTTATATAGGGCCAGCTCACCAGCGGGCCCTGTTTGCCAATTTTTATATAGGTCAGCTCACCAGCGGGCCTTCTCATATAATGTTTTATTGGGTCAGCTCTCTAGCGGGCCCTCTCATATAATGTTTTATAGCGTCAGCTCACTAGCGGGCCTTCGCATATAATGTTTAGGATGGTCAGCTCTGCAGCAGACCCTCACCCATAATGTTTTAGATGGTCGGCTCAGCGCACGTTTCCCTCTTAATCATGGCCTCAGTTCAATAAAATCAAGGAAATTTTTGGGAGAATTTGCCTCTGTGCACGTTTCCCTCTTAATCATGGCCTCAGTTCTGAAAATCAAGGAAATTTTTGGGAGAATTTGCATCTGCGCACGTTTCCCTCTTAATCATGGCCTCACTTCCGAAAATCAAGGAAATTTTTGGGATAATTTGCAGATGATATACAAGTAAATATACAGCAAATATTGTTTGGTAACAATTTTTCGCCTAAAGTCGTTTTTATTTTCCTTTTTGTGTGTTTTATGGTCAGTCTGTAAAAATGGCGTACTACGGGCGAAAGATCGTTCCCAGCAGCGATGTTGGAGTCCAAGATGCATCCAGACATCCTCCCTATGCTGTCCCTGAACCATTTCTGTGGTGTTTCCATAATTTTCTGCCCTTTTCCTATGGACCAGGCACCCTCCCCTCATCAGAGCAGGGGGTGCCTGGTGTAATGCTCGAGTCCTCCCATTGACTTCAATGGGGCTCGGGTGTTCGGCCGAGCACTCGAGCCTCAGGGGGTGCTCGGTCAGAGCACCCGAACACCCGAGCATTGGGGTGCTCGCTCATCACTAATTATTATTCCTTATTTATATAGAGCCAACTAATCCTGCAGAGCTGTACAATAGGGAATGGACATACAGAGATATTAAATAGTACAAATCAAATGTGGAGAACAGAAGGATCAGAGGGCCCTGCTCACATCTGTTTATGCATTGTGATGTGCTCTGATTGGTTACTTTACATGAGCAAATTAAAAAAGGTTTCACTCCGGGATGAATTTTAGTTATTCCTTTGCTGCACCTATAACAGAGCAGAAGACAAGCCACACCCGCCAATGACTGGAAGCATGAGTAGTCAGTCATAGAGTGCTGGAGGGAAGAGATGCTTGCTTCACATGCTGTTTCACGAGGGTAGTGACATATTTATAAAGAGCCGCTTTTGCAGTGAGTAGGCTTCCCAGGACCCCACCTCCACCAGCTTCTCCTGCTCCAGTACACGCAAGAACAATAGTGTTAGCTAGGGATGCAGTTGACAGGACTCCAGCTAACAAGTCTGCCAGAAGCATAGACTAAATCCATGTCCTGCTGTGAGGAGAACTGTGATTTGCTTATCTCTCTGCTTAATTATTTTAATGAAACAAGATGGTTAGCAACATGTGACATACCAGCTGGTGTTGGACTAAAGCACTCATTATCTTCAGTGAGCAATCTGGTGCCTAAGGATGATGACCTTTGTGGTACAACACCAGCTGCTGAACCACATGTTGACCACCCCCTAATAAGAGTACTGGAAGTGTCTTGCCTCTGTCCTTTTTCCTGTTTCTTGGCTTGTGATATAGGAAGTGAAATCTGGAGGGTTCATCATGTCAAGTAAGTGAGAATTGTGTTAAGCATCTCTGAATTTACTAAGAGAGTGCATAACTTACCTAAAATTAAGCTTTTTGCAGATGTGCCTATATATTTTCAATGTGCTATGCTTTACACTATTAAGTTAACTGTGTATATTTGCTAATATAATTGATCACCGAGTGTGTGTGTGTCTTTGCTTGTGTGTGTGTGTACATTTGTATTTATGTATGAGAGAGGGTGTGTTTGCGTATACCTGCCAAGTGCCCCCATTTCCAGGGACAGTCCATGGCTTTACAATTACATTTCAAGGACAAAATCTATATGCTGTTATTGATAGGTGAATAGGTTTTGAGTTTCCCCACATATTAATATTGATTATCAGTATTATTATTGTTTTATGAAACTATTTTACCATGAAGGATACATTGGGATTGTCTCTTGTTTTCAGGTATGTCCTGGGTACTCATTTTACCTACCTCAGAAGGAAGAAAGGCTGAGTTCACCTTAACAGTACTAGAACCTGCTACCCAGAGGTTTAAAGTGAAAAGAAAAACTATTTATAGTTTTGTGGTGCTTAAAAAGTTCCACTAAATGCAACAAATCCTATCTCTCAAATTGCTATGGTTTGAGAGATATTTGCATTTAAAGTTTGTCGGCCAACACGAGGAGGGTCTGCAGCAGAACTGCAATCGAGTTATTTAAAATGAATTACTTCATTGGAATGGTCTACAAATTGTGCTTGCAAACCAGGCACACTTTGTAGACCTTTCCAATGAAGTCATTCGTTTAAATAACGTGATTGCGGCTCTGCTGCAGAGCCGCCAGTTGGTCCCCGGACAGGATTCCCCTGCAGTCAGCACAGCGTTGACGTTAAGGGGAGGGAGGGGGGAAATTTGAATAGGAATATCTCTCAAACCATAAAGGTTTGAGAGATAGGATTTGTTGCATTTAGTGGAACTTTTTAAGCACTACAAAACTATAAATAGTTTTTCTTGGACATTACTAACACTTTAAACATATTCAGCTGGAGCATTAACCAACTGAACTATATCACTGGTATTCTTATTATCAACATTACTATTAAACACCAAAATAAACTGCTGCGCTTTGCAAAATGGAGGAGAGAATAATGTACAATAAAACACAAACATGTTGGAAAAATATGGTAGTGAGGGCCCAGCTCATGTGACTAATGTTTATCCAGCTGTAGAAGTATAGTTTTACATCTGTTTGAGGTTTTCTGCAGGAGTCACACTGAGCAGTACCATAGATTTCTAGTGATGCCACATCAACTGAGGGCAAATGGGGAAAAGTGAGCCAAAAAAAGTGTTTTTTAAATGTTGGCGAGTGTAGCTTGATGAGGTTAAAAAAAGGCATGCACCCATTAAGTTCAACTTTTGATGTGTCATCCTTGCTTTAGTTGATTCTGAGGAAAGCAAAAAAAAAAAAACCCAAAAAAACAACAATTTAAGCCATTTCGAATTATGTCCAATGCAGGTAGAAAAATTCCTTCCTGACTCCAAAAGGCAATTGGACATCAACCAGGATCAACATTCTATCTGCATATATATAGACATACTCCCACCCACCAATCAACATTCCCACAAATAAAATAAAGACATCTATGGAAATATACCAAAATGTGTTAAATAACTGCCTGACAATAATCCACCCCCTCTAGATGAATCTTTGAATATCCAGATATTCAGGAGGATCATATATGACATTCTACCACTTAAATATAAGGGGGGAGATGCACTAAGGCTTGATAAAGAAGTGATAAAGCAGAAACGAGTCCTCCACTGATATCATTTCCCCAGTTCCTATGTTATTCTTTGGAGCCAATGCTCAAATATTTCTCCAGGTCTGGGGATCTGTAGAAGTGATATCACTGCACATTTTATTATGCCTTAGTGCATAACTCCCCAAGAAGTGGCAATGTATTGCATTTCACACCACTCTTCCATTCAAATTGTTATTTTACTATCTTTAGCATCCTAGGGGTTACAATTATGAGAATAGGTGTGAGCGCGCGTGTGTGTGGGGACGCTGGGATATGATGTGTCGTGGAAAATACAAATAGATATGTGCAAATACCTACTTTCTGTGCTTTGGACCTACCTAATGCCAATGTTTAAAGCTTTATGTGTTATTTGTTTTCTTAAATGCCCCATTTGCACTTATTTTATTTATGCATTGAATCCTGACTTTTTCAAATAAATAGCCTATAACTTACTATAAATAAAACAGTGGGGATTTAGGTGCATGTTTTTGGCCAAAGACATGGGAAGCCTGCCTGCCTTTCAAGGCTTACCATGCTTTTGGCCAAAAACGTGCAACTAAATCCCCACTGTTTTCTTTATAGTAAGTCATAGGCTATTTGTTTGTAAAAGTCAGGATTCGATTTACAGACACTCTCTTTGTTCATTATGTGTATGTAGCAAAGAAATGTCATGCTGCTCTCCTGACTATACCATATGTAGCTATTTGAACACTACCAATAAAGGCTATTTCTCTGTCATGCAATACAGGTTACTGGTAACTTTGGGTAGACGATCAGCCCCGTTAAATAGGCAAGAACAATTCTGAGAAGTGACTGCTGGGTGGAGCCTACCTCCTCTCTTTAGGTTGCATCTAGCCAATCCCCAACCAGTAAGATTTTTTCCTTGGTCAAGACACAAGCAAGAGAACAGTTCTGCTATAGTTTTAGCTTTTTATTATGTTTCTATTAGATATGGGATACCACCATTAGGCGGATTACCATCACTGACAATTCCCATCACCCAAATGTGGATAGCTCAGTTTACCATGTGCTTTTGTGGACCTAAGCCTTGGAGGGAAAATCTTGGCTGCAAGTTCTTTCCCCAGGAGTTGCCCACTGAGGCTTCTTCTTAATCTAAGGTAATCTGAAGATCTGCTGAAAAAGGTGAGCACCCTTTGAGTGCTGAGGTCCACATGTCCCATGCTTCCCCTCCGCACAGGGGTCTCAGTTGGAGTTCCTATTACATACTCATGCACTCATTGGGTTTATTCTGTATGTCTGTGAGGTGTTTGGAGCAAGTTTCTGTGATAACTTAACCCCTTTGCTGCTGGGTAGCATCCTTTTTTGGGAGATGTATGCACTTTCCCTACTGGGACTAGTGTTTATTGGGTCTACTGACTTCTTCTAGTGGGCTTTTGAGTGGTTTTACTTTTTGGTATTCAGCTTGTTAACTTTGTGATCCGCGCCTTTAAGGCACGCATTTACCACATAGACGCCATTGCTCCATTCATTTCTATGGGACGTTACAGTTTGGGACATGTCTCTGCAACCGCTGCACATAGCGAGGTCAAAGACGGCTCATTTTGTTGGCTTACACTTACTCTGTTATCCGGTTAATGTTTTCAGCATGTTGGGGGCCTTAAGGGGCTTCGGACACTGTTGGGGTACTCCTTCAGCGAAACTACGATTCCCATGAGCACTCGCTTTGCGCGCTCATCTCTTATTGGCTCCCGCTGCGGCAGCCATTTTGTGTCTTCTCAGATCCTACATAGGGCTTGGACTCTTCCTTCTCTCCTCAGCAATTTAATCCTTCTCCTACCAGATAAGTCTAATTTAGCATTTCTCAGACGACTTTTATTATCATACACACTGTTTTGTGGGTGTTTTGATACTTTGATCGTTTGACTCTGTGAGAATATCTACTCCGTTAGACCTTGGGGCAAAACCTAAGACTAAGGACACTGGAGCTTCTGTGTCCCCCATTGCTCATTGCTCCTCATGTCACTTACGGTTACCTAGAGAATACTCAGGTCATGTTTGCCCAGCATGTGCTGCTGCCCCTGAATCCCCTGCAGGGACCCCCAGCCATGCACTAGAGCCAGTTTGGATGCAAGAGTTTAAGGCGACTACTAGGGACCTCAGGTCCACCTTACAACTACTTCCATCTACTCTTCAGGGGGTCTTCCACTTGTTGCAGACCTCCGCCCCATCAGATCTTCCCTGCCTAAACCGCTGGGTGTACCTGATGTGTCTGATTCCTCTAAGGAGGAATTATTGGTGGACTCTGATGATGATGAATGTTCAGTTGTTCCTTCATCTCACTTTTTTGGGGACCCCTTTGAAGCTGACCTCATTCCCTCAGCTGAGGGCCTGATCAGGGCTGTGTTGACCTCCCTGAACATTCCCTTGGTGCAAGAGGTTTCTTTTGACCCCTCTGATGTGTTCCAGGAGCCCGTTAGGCCCCATACCTGTTTTCCACCTAACCCTATCCTTGACCAGTTTGTGTCAGAGGAGTGGAAGTTTCCAGATAGGAAGGCATCTGTCTCTAGGAAGTTTGTTAAACTTTACCTGTTCTCTGAAACGGCCCTTACACAATGGGTCCATCCCCCCAAGGTGGATGCCCCTGTTTCCAGGCTTTATAAGTCTACTGCCTTGCCTGTGGCTGACACATCTGCTCTGAAAGACTGGACTGACAAGAAGCTTGAGACCTCTCGCAAGGCTATTTTTGCAATGGTTCTGCCCTCCGCCCTGCATTTGCTGCTGCTTGGGTGAATAGGGCTGTGGCTGTTTGGACTGAACAGCTCACTACAGCTGTCTGTCAGGGAGCTTCTACTGCTGACATGTTGCATCTTCTCTCTAACAGCTCTGGGGCTCAGCTTTATGTTTCTGCTACCCTGTTTGATGCTGTCCACAAGGTGGCCAGGGCGTCAGCCATGTCTGTGGTAGCCAGATGAGCTCTTTGTCTCAAGATCTGGTCTGCAGACACTGCCTCCAAGAGAGCTCTCTTGTCCTTGCCCTTTCAGGGCACCTCACTATTTGGGTCTGATCTTAAAGATCTGATCATTGAAGCCACTGGAAGGAAGAGTACTCACCTGCCAGTGGTCCAGAGGAAGAAGGCGCCTGTCAAAAGGAATCAGCTTTTTTGTCCCTTTCAAGCAGACTCACACCAGGCAACCCAGATGGTCCCTCAGACTCCGCGCTCCTCATCCAAGCCTAAGCAGCAATGGAGGCCCAAGTCCTCTGTGAAGCCCAAGGCTTCCAAACCTTCTTCTGCATGACTCGCTGAACCCGGGTCCCCACCCGCAGGTAGGCGGCTACTTGCACCTCTACCTCTCGGCTTGGGAGGCCTCTGTGGAGGACCCTTGGGTTTTACAGGTGGTGGCTACAGGGTACAGGATTCCCTTCACCGCCCTCCCTGCTTTCAGGACCTTCTCTTCTCATTCTCCCTTGGGAGGGGAAAAACACTGCCTTTTCGAGGAGGCCATTGAGGCCCTTCTGGACAAGGTGGTCCTGGAACCAGTTCCTCTTCAGGAGAGGGGCTTGGGATTCTACGCCAACCTTTTTGTGGTTTCCAAAAAGGATGACAGATGTAGTCCCATTTTGGATCTGAAAGATCTCAACTCCTTTGTGGTCCAGTCCCAATACCGCCAGGAGTCACTGTACACAGTGATAGCAGCCATGTCCCCTGGGGAGTCTGAAATATCTCCGCTTTGCCTGCGACTGAGGGTATTTCCAGTTTTCTGCCCTCCCCTTTGGCTGACCACGGCTCCCCAAGTCTTCAACAGAGTCCTGGTGGCGTTAATATCTGTCCTACATTGGAATGGCATCAGAGTTACTCCATACATGGACAACCTCCTTCTGAAGGCCTCTTCTCCAGACCTCCTTCATCAGCAGATGCAGGACTTCATTCATGCTCTCTCCCATCATGGCTGGATCATCAATCTGGACAAGTCATACCTTGTCCCTTCCCAGAGGATGGTCTTTCTGGGCATCCTCTTTGACACTCAGAGGGGGATGGTGTTATTCACGGATGAAGTAGCTCATCAGATAGCACTGAAGGTCCAGGCTGTCCTGTCTCAGGATCCAGTTCCAGCCAAGAAGTTGTCATCCTTGGTGGGGAAGTTCATTTCCACCATAGAGGCGGTCCCATTCGCCATGGCTCATACAAGAGAACTCCAGAGGTTTCTAATCCTGGCATGCAGGCATCAGCCGGATCTCCTGGAATGATTCCTATCTCTCCTACTTCTTGTGGAGCAGAGCCTCTGGTGGGGGCTCAACCTGGACAATCTCCTGAAAGGCAGACCCTTCCTGGTGCCCTTCTGGATGACAGTCATGACGGATGCTAGCCTCTCTGGATGGGGAGCGGTACTGGGGCACTTGAATGTTCAAGGCCGGTGGTCCCAGGAGGAGTCTCTCCTTCCCATCAATGTCTTGGCGCTTCGGGTGGTATTTCATGCCCTCCATCACTGGACACAGCAGCTGGAGGATTGCCCGGTCAGGGTACAGTTAGACAATGCCACAGCGGTAGCCTACATCAACAAGCAAGGTGGCACAAGAAGTGTTGCAGCTTCGCTAGAGGTCAAGGCTATTTTATCATGGGCAGAGCAGCATGTTCCTGCCTTTTCCGCAGTTCATATTCCTGGTGTAGACAACGTTCTATCAGACTTCCTCAGTCAAGACACAGTGGACAGTGGGAACTGCATCAAGAGATGTTCAGCCTCATTGTCCAGTTGTGGGGTCTTGCATGTATTGACCTGATGGCAACAAGACACAACAGGAAAGTTCCAACATTCTGCTCTCACTAGGCGGATCCCCTGGCTATAGCAGTGGATGCCTTGTCGATCCCGTGGAATTTCCCTCTGGCGTACGTCTTTCCTCCCATTCCCCTTTTGAACAGGGTGCTACAGAAACTGAGACTGGAACGCTGCCCAGTCATTTTGATTGCTCCTTATTAGCCTCAACAAGCTTGGTTTCCGGAGCTTCTGGACCTCTCTTTGGTGGAACCTCTTTGATTTCCCTCCTGTCTGGATCTTCTTCTGCAAAGTTACCTCTGGAAGGAAGACGTTCATCGTCTGGTTTTGACAGCATGGAGGTTGAATCTTCAATTTTGAAGAAGAAAGGTTTTTCTTCTGGTGTGGTGGCTACTATGCTTAGCACTCGTAAGCCTGTTTCCTCTAATGCCAACCACAGAGTTTGGTCTATCTTTCTATCTTGGTGTGCTAACAAAGGCGTATCTCAGGATTTTGACCTTTCTACAGTGCTTTCCTTCCTCCAGGATGGTATGGATAAGGGTCTTAGTCTGAGTTCCCTTAAGGTTCAGACTTCTGCGCTGTCTGCTTTCAGATGCATCTTGCTATCATTCCTGATGTCAATGTTTTCTTCCAGGGTGTCGTTCATACCCGTCCAGTGTTTAAGTCCCCTGCTCCTCAGTGGGACCTTACCTTGGTTTTGGGAGAGCTTCAGCGTCCTCCTTTTGAGTCTTTGGCTACCATTCCTCTATGTATGCTAAAGTGGAAGATGGCTTTTCTCCTGGCGATAGCTTCTGTTCGCCGAGTCATGGAGCTGCATGCCCTGTCTTGTAGACCACCCTTTCTGGTTTTTCACAAGGACAAGGCAGTAATTCGCACTTCTCAAGAGTTTCTCATGAAGGTGGTGTATGAGTTCCACATTAATCAGAAGATTGTGGTTCCTTTGTTCTGCGCTAACCTTACTTCCGATAAGGAGAAGGATCTTCATCTGTTGGATGTTATTCGTTTTCTCAAGTTCTATGTGCATCGCACTGAGTCCTTGCATAAGTCTGACACTCTTTTTGTCATTCCTGAGGGTCCTAGGGCAGGGAAGGTGATCAGTTGTGCAAGGCGGCCACTTGGTCGTTTGTGCATACCTTTTCCAAACACTATCGTGTGGACGTGCTGGCATCGACCGATAACAGTTTTGAGAGAAAAATCCTGGAGGCAGCCTTGCCTGTCTAGGATCTCATTTGTCTCTCAGTACTCTTTCACTTTTGGGCCCTGTTGGCTGTAGTTCAGTGTGCTGTGTAACAGTTCCGGGGGTTTGTTTTACCCCTGTTCAGTGTCCGTTGACACTTTGTGGTTATTGTTGAGCTATTCATGCTCTGTAGGTTCTTTGGTGCTCTGGTGACTTTGGGGGCCTGCTCCTGGTCCTTGCCTTTCTTCCCACCCTGGGAACTCAATGATTGGACATCCCAAAGTTACCAGTAACCTGTATTGGATGACAGAGAAAATAGGATTTTAGTCTTACCTGTTAAATCCTTTTCTCTTAGTCCATACAGGTTATGGGTCTCCCACCCTGTCAAGGGACCATGCTTGGCTCTCCTGTGACAGAACGTGGAGGTCCTTTCGGGCTCATGCTCATAGGAGTCTTCCTTTACCTTCTTACTACCTAGTCAATAGTTCGTTTTCAAGTCTTACTGGTTGGGGATTGGCTAGATGCAACCTAAGGAGAGGAGGTAGGCTCCATCCAGCAGTCACTTCTCAGAATTGTTCCTGCCTATTTAAAGGGGCTGATCACCTACCCAAAGTTACCGGTAACCTGTATGGACTAAGAGAAAAGGATTTGACAGATAAGACTAAAATCCTATTTTTGCGCTCACCAGGAATCTGTATATTTTAAACTTGTTTTATTTAAAATGCTTAACAGTTCAAACTGTCAGGAAATATAACCTACATTAAAGTTCAAACTGAGAGGAAATATCTCTGTAATTATTAAAATATTCTATGGAGAAACTTGTCAGTGACTCTCCATAGAACACAACAGTAATATGACTACTATAGGGCAATATTAATGTTAAAAAAAACAGTTTAAACATTAATAACCCTAGAAAGGCAGCATCTCTCAGCAGAGAGATTACCCTTCTTTTGCTCGGCAGGAAAAGCTCTGCAGTGTATGTTTTTCCATAATATGTTTACTGCTCCTTTAAAGGGATAGTAATACTTAGTTTTATCTTTATTTTATTTTATAGGCATTAAAAAAACATGAAGAACGATATGTCTTATTTCTCAAACCTTTATGGTTTGAGAGATATTCACAAGCAAAGTATCCCCCCGCCCCTTTTACCTAGTGTAAGCCATCTCTTCTCAGATGTGGAATGCAGTCCATAGACCAGACAGATAACAGAAGGGGACAATCTTCTTCCTATGAGAACAATGAAAGCCCCACCCCCTTGACAAGTTTTTCAGGTTTTTCCCTTATCTTAATTGAAGATTGTCCCTCTCTGCAGTCTACCTGGGCACCTCCCTTCTGATCTGGCTGAACAGTGTTACATCAGTAAAAGGGGAGGGAGGGGGACACTTTGTTATTGAATTACTCTTGAACTACAACTCTGACAGAATTGAAATAACACTCTCCAAAGTCCAAATACTATGATGATTAATTAGAGCTGCTTTTATTATGAAACATTACTATCTCTTTAAAGGGATAGTAATGTCTAGCTAAAAGTATTTTGCAGAGTCTTCTTCATATTAAAATTAAGAGATTGTGTTATATTTAATTCCTTATTTTTGTGTAACTTAAAAGTTATGCAGAGATTAAGATCCACCGCCCGCCCCTTCTGTCCACATCACCAGAATCTGCAGTCTGGTCCAGATGGCTGCAGCAAGGGACAAACTTCACTAAGTAAACAGAAGTCCTGCCCCCCTTCCTCAAGGGGGGAAGATTTCCCTTATACTTACTTACTGAAGTTTGTCCCTCGCTGATGCCGTCCGGATCAGACTGCAGCTTCTGGTGACGTGGCCAGAAGGGGCGGGCGGTGGATCTTTATCTCTGCATAACTTTTGAACTACACAAAAGTAAGGACTTAAATATAGTTCACTCTCTTAATTTTAATATAAAGAAGACTCTGCAAAATACTTTTAATTAGACATTGCTATCCTATTAAAATCTCCTATTCAAAATATTTTCACTCAGGCACTCATTCAAGTATTCTGGAAAAAAGTTTCTTCAACAGAACATAATTTAGATATTGAAAGTTACCTATAAATCCAGTGACCTTATAAATGCATTTGGCCTGAAGCCATGTTATTTACAGTAGGGGGTACTTTAACCTATATATTGCAATATTAAATGACATCTAATGCATGCACTATTTGCTTCTTCTATGAAAGAGCACAGATATGATTGAAGATGTGCATGCAAAAGCTATAAAACCAGCCAATTCTTCTTTTTATTGCTCCAGAAAGTCTGTGTTTTGGAAGATGAAAGTAATCACTTAATGTGCTCGCTTGTGCTATCAGCATTATTTGAATTCACTGCTAAATTATGATTAGCTATTGGTCTTGAGGGGCAATCAGAGCGCATCTATGAATTCAAACTAGCCTCAAAGAGAGAAGTGAACACATAAACTGGCTTCACCCACCTTTTCTAAAATGCAGCTTTTTGGTGCAATAAAAGGAAAATATGCAGATTATACATTTTACACACATTGTTACCTTTTTTAAAATGAAAACTTTTGCCTCAATAAAAGGAAAATGGGCAAATTACACAACGTTTAAATACACATTGGCATTTCTTTAACCATTTAATTGGCAGAGAGGTTGCAATGCGTTGGATACCTCTGAAACTCTTCCATACTTCCACTTTAGATTATAAACTTTGGGACAGGGACCTCACTTCCAATGTTTCCGTTTACAAAACACTTGTAACCATGTATTATCTAAACCCCTAAAATGTAAAGCGCTGAATACACTTGTGTCTCTATATAAACATATTCATTAATTCATACAAATGACACTTGAATTTATGCATTAGCTGTTTTTAAAAACATAATGTTCACACCATGCTTTAAATTTAGGCTGCAATCGTAACGTATAAAAGTATGTATAATAAGTATAATATATAAACCCTAAATAAACGTACAAATGTTTTTTCACTTCTTTATAGAATACCGGAGCCCTTTAAAGAAATTTGAATTTTTCCGCGAAATAAACGCGTGGCTGCTCCATCCTCCCAGGGGCTCCACTGGGACGCCAGGCGCGTTGCCATGGTAACCGCCTTCCCCGCCTACAACTGGCCCACCTTTCTCGTCTGCACCGGTTCGATTGGTTGCTGGGCGGCCCGAGGGTGTGGACATTGGTTCGGAGTGGGAAGCATCGTTCCGGTCGCCTGTCAGTTGCCGACGTGCAGAGCAGCTGAGAAGATCTGCTGGCCCGGGCTGTTGCCCTCTTGACGCTCTCTCCGGCTAATCTAATAATCCCAGCATAGTCATACTGCCGTCCCTTCCTCTGTCTCCCCATATCTTATATTTACCAGCTGTTCCCAGGAGGTAGAAAGATTGACGAGCGCCGCAAATCCTTCCACAACGCCTGGATGTGTCGGAGAATTAAGCGGCTTCTACCAAGCATCCGAAAACGTAGCAAAGGGGATGTAATATACAAGAAAGGATTAAGTGGGTATCGCATGATGCAAAGCCTTCTTCCGCAGCACTGAAACTCGTGTATCGGGGGCCCCTACACATTTGCACTAACATCTGCTTCAGAACACCAGGATAAATATTTATTATCTGCGGATAAATACACTGGATTTATGAAAGGTCTATGATCTTTTATTTTTGGGTGGATGGTTTTGGTTGCTCTTTTATCTGGTATCCATTTCATCTGCTGTGTGGAGTTTACAAGATTAACAAAGAAATTTCCATTTTTTGTGTATATTTACTATTTAAATGAATTTATATTGTTTTTGTTTTCTGCTGTCAGCGAGGTCTGAAAACGCTGCCCCTGTGTCTTGAAAATAAATAGATTTTTTTTTTCACTGCGACTAAAACAAAAAAGATAAGCTACAGAGGCTTCCTTGCAATTTCAGATCTTGCAAGAACTGGAGTGTTACAGTGATTTAAAGAGGATTTGTGCTGCTAATTTAAGGGTCTGTCTGATCAGCCTGGCAATACGCTATATTAAAGCTTTAGATCTCCGTTTTATTTGTATTTATGGTTTCTTTTCAGCTTGGAATAATTCCACCCACTTCTAACTCAATGCAAAAAGAATACGTGACAATTGTTATCTAAGGTTTTTAAAGACCAGATACCGGTAAAAGCAAACTCTCCTTTTGATGTTGGTTTGCATCAGATGACAATTTTGTTATTTAGTTTTGGATTTTCTTGGAAGATAAAGGGATTTGAATGAATACCTTTAAAAAACCTAATGGCTTGGATTGAGTTTTAGAGTCGTGCAAAGTGTTCTTCAATATTTTTACTGGATCATAGGAGTTCTCAGCAGAAACAAACTGAAGATTTATGGTAAATATATGGAGGGGTGGTTAATGCCTTTTTAAAAAATGCTAAATATTTCAAAATTATATTTTGTGGGTTAAAGAGCAGATGGTGGATTTTCCCTTTAGCTATTGAATCTCATTGTTTTACGAACAAATTACACGATTTATTCTGATCATTATCCATCTGTGCATAATTAATGAGTGTACATGTTTCGGTTTTTTTTTCTTAAGTTGATTTTTGCTCTATTGTTGAAGTGCAAAACTTTGCATCAAAATGTTTTGTATTCTAATTTTTTTCCCCAAATCTCAACGTATAGTAATACAGTACACTTGGAAGGAGGGGTGTATTGAAAGGAGCATTCACTTAACACTTTGAGTGCCAGAGGGCTATGCAACGCATTTCAGATGTGTTGGACATCTCTCTGGTATGCAACGGGTTAAAGAGTTTCTTTAATCAGAGGGGCAATAAAAAAAACATGTCAGAGGAATGCTCAGTACATTTAAGGTAATACGCTTACCTCTGGCTCTCAGTGGGTTAATGTAACATATATTAATTATAGTAAATTAGGTTGAATAATGACACAAGTCCATCAAGTTCAACCTTTGCCTCATACCCCAGTGACATGAGAATTGTATAACTTTTCCTACCCAATAAGTTAGTCATTTAGCTGACTTTCCTGATTTCCCTACTAATATACAGTATAACCCTGTATGTTCCCTTTTGAAAGAAATGTGTCTAATCTTCTCTTAAATGTATCCATTGTATCTGCCATAACCACATCCTTGTGCAAGGAATTCCATATCTTAACAGACCTCACTGTAAATAAAAAAAACCTTTCCTCTTCTCTCTAGTGGTGTCCCTGTGAATATATACTAAGGCCATACTTTGGATTAACAACCACCACCACCCCCCAGCATGCTAACCATTTGAATACCAGAGGGGTGTGTAATGCATTGCTTGAACTTTAAGTGTTAACCTGCAAAGTTCAACAAAAATAATATTTACAATTCTGAGTGCACAATAATTGTTAAAATAGATTACCTTCTATCTGGTACCTGAGCAAGCCAGATGCTTGCTTTAGGTCACTTGAGAGAAAAATGTACTGTCATAGGGGACTTTTCTTTTGATTCTTCAAGTGTCTGGGAAAAGTCCTTTTGGGCCTAATTCATAAGAGAGGAAAGTGGAACAATATTTGCGCAAATCAACTACGCAAGTGGGCTTTCGTTCCTTCTATGTTAGAAAGGTAGCCAATGCATTTGCTTTGCAATGTGTTTGAGACCTCTCAAGCATATAAGGAACTCAGAGCACCATTTAAATCAATTTGGGAATTTGATTTCTCCTTTACGGTGGAGATGGATTTTCTACAGAATTGCACTTCCTTAGCTTATTGAGTAGGGCAATTATTATTATTATTATTATAATTTTTTTTTCTCTTCTTTGATGCAAAATCTTCATATACTGTATAGTAGGATAAGTATTACACTTTATAATCGTACTGGGTATGTAACTGCTGCTCTGTGCAATGACTTTCATTGTGTAAAAAAGAAAGAAGTCAAATAATTAGTGGGATTTCCTCTAATGGTAAATGTAGAAATGTTTGCCGGTGTTTTGCATTATATTGGCAAGTCTGTTCTTCGTGATGAAAGTTGCCACCGGTACCTTCGTGGTGGGAGTTGTGGACTCTGTTAGCATCTCTTTGGTATCAGTCATATATATGGCACCTTGTAATATACAACTGTGGATTTAGAATCACTTCCATCCCTGATTACCAGAGGGGTGCGCAATGCATTGCCCACCAAGGCACTTGCTTCACTGGCATCAAGTGGATTTATCCTTTTGAGTGTCAGTGTGAGTTTTTCACACATGCCTGACACTCAAAGGGTTAATGAATATGCCACGCAAGTTTAAAGTGGTGCAATTCTAAGTGAAGCCAATTGCACCAAGTGAAAATTTCTGCAAATTCCTCTTGAATGCCAGTGATGTCTCCAAAGCATTGTGAAGCAATATGTTGGAGGGCTTTTAACCCCTTGAATGACAACCCAAAGGGAATATTTATCTCCTGTGGTATAATTAGTTTACCACTTTAACTCTCAGAATTATGGCTTTAGTACCTAGATTTGCTTAACCCTTTGAGCGCCAGTGGATAATGTAACGCATTGCTTCACAATTTACAAAGCTATGTACACCAGAATACCTCTCCTTAATACCACTTGTGCCAAGGGGATGGCAGAGGAGCAGTATGTGAGTGTTTTGGGGTGATCCCTTTTTTAAGGCTATGAATTAACATAGCATAGAGGAAATGGCATGATTTTATGCTATGTTCTATGGGACAGACATATGTCTGTTGCTGAAATTAAAGCGCTAACGAAAGCAGAGTCTGTCCATGTACGCGCTATAGCGATCATATACTGTAACGCAGTGCTTCTCACCCACGGTGCCATGGCATTTTGGAATGCCCAGTGGAATATCCTAGAGCACTACAGTTTTTGCTGTGAAGGATTTGAACAAATGGGAATTTTGATTTTCAAACCAATTTTTTATTACGCACAATGTCCTAACTTTTGTAATTCTGATGAGGAGACCTAATATAATATATATTTTATGTTTTCTCCCCTTGTCCTTGACAACTGACCCATACATATTAAGAGTGCCCTGAGACTAAGTGTTAGGGGGGGTGACCCAACTAGAAAAAAGCCTGAGAACCACTGCTGTAGTGGCATTAGAGGTATCCCTAGTGGAGCTACACTGGAATATATGTCCATTCATTCTCTTTTGCCTGATGCACTAATAAATTGGTACAGTTCTGGGGCAAACCAATTGCACCATAGGGGAGAAAAAAAACAAGTCCATTGATTTTAAATGGGGCTTTTAATCCTTTGAGTGCCAGAGGGGTACACAATGCACTAAGAGGGTTACCTGCCTAAAATGGTAGCGTAGTCTTCATTGCATTTCTTCACAAAGCATTGAAGACCACTCTAGCTTTGTAATAGATTGAAAAGCCCCATTTTAAATATCTGGATTTATTTTATTTTTTGTTTGGCCCAGAACTGATACAGTTCTTCTTAGTAAATATGGTTCTAATTCATCAAGCTAAAGCGCTGCAATGTTAGAACAAATCAAATGCATTGCAGGATTGAAATAAAAATTCTGTAAATTTCATTTGATTTAAATGGGATTATTTTTAACCCCTAGAATGTTAGGTCTCATCCTGGCATTCAAGAGGTTAAATGAGCCATTTAAATCTTTTTTTTTTTTTTTTTTTTTTTTTTTTTTTACAAAACCAACCCCCCCACCCCCATCTCCAGAATTGCACATCTTTATCTTTCTGAATAAACACAAGTGAGGTGCAGTTGTGAAGTAAACAATCTGCCCCAAAGGGGAGAAATAATTCCCCAAATGTCTTTTACTGTAAATAGGGCTTTTAACTCCTTAAGGACCCTTGACGTGCCAGGACTGTCATGGGAAAACTTCCTTAAAGGACCAGTGATGGTCCTGGCACATCAGATTTCAGGGCTCCCAGTGCGACTGCCTGGAATTGGATAGCGCCAGAAAAACAAACTCAGTGGTCCTTAAGTGCCGGCCGTGCTCGTGGATGGTCCTTATAGGGTTAACCACTGTAATGCTAGAGAGGTCTTCAACACCTTGCAAAGCAATGCACTGAGACCTCACTAGTATACAAGAGGTTAAAAGCACTTTTCTTAAAACCATGATGTGGTTGGTTTTCTCCAGCGTTGCCCCGCTCTCCTTGCGTGAATAAGTCCCATAGGCACTAATGTTATTCTGGAGTAAAGCAACTGCAACGTAAGAGAAAATACATACTCCTAAACCCCATTCTTTTGAAGATGGCTCGTTAACCCCTTGAATGCTAGAGAGGTCTCCAATTCATTGGAGACCTCTTTGGCATTCAAGGGGTTAAAAGTCCAGTTTAATTTAACATGAGTTTTTATTTGTCCCTCTACGGTGCAGTTGGTTTGCTCCCAAATAACTCCTGTTTGCTTTTATAAATATGGGCCTCAGTCTGTAAATGCCATGCTTTTAATTACAGTTTGTATTGCTGCCTATGCAGTTTAATGTTTAGCAATGAAAGTGTTAAGGAAATGTGCAATAAAAACCATCATTTTGTCATGTGTAGCATAGGAACCAAGGACAAGGCAGACAGCCTGCTAACGTCAAATCTAATGGAAATCTACAATGGCTGTGTGTATATAAATCCATCAGCATATGTTATCGGTGCTTAGTCCTTGTATTCTTCCTTAACCCTTGAAGAACAGAAGGGTGTGCAAACTGTCTCTTAGGAATGCTTTGTACACCCATCTGGTCCTCAAGAGTTTAATGCTGCTAATCCGTTCTAGTTCACATAATTTATCCCCTATGGTGCCAGCCGGGCCAAGATGAATCCTATTGCTCCTGACATCCCAGCATCTTACAAATCCATTTACAGTCTGCTATACCTGACAACCATTACAATGGGTTTCATTTCCAGCATTTTTACTAGTTATATAGATTTTTTTTTTTATGTAAAGCTATAACTGGGATTTTCTTTCATACATGGGAACATTCAAAACAAGCTAATTCTAAGATGTTTGTAAATATCCCTTAACCCTTTGAGTGCCAGAGGGGTATGCAACGCAATGTGTTGCATACCCCTCTGGCTCTCAAAGGGTTAAAGATCTCCAGAATGTTGATTCCAGTTAATATGTCCCTCCTTGCTTTAAGTCAGAGGTGGTCCAATTAGTCCTCAAGCAAAACCAAACATACTACAATATAGTTGTCACTTGAAATGCGCCCCCTGAGTCTTTGACCCTTAACCCCAAGACCCTGAGATCTGGATCAAACCCTGACAATTCCCAGGTATGTTTTTTTTTTTTTATGAAACGGTGTAAAATCAAAGGAATACCCTATTGGTATAAGTTTAGAACCCTGAATAAAAGAACCCATTTTCGGTAATCTGTGATGCGCCAGGCTCCTAAAATTTTTACATCTGACCCCCTACATTTTGGAGGTGTATCTATATAAATGTTACTCTCTATTGACTTCTTTAAACTCCCAGTTAGCCCATAACAATTCTGGCTCGTTCTAAAGTTTTTGATACTTTTGTCCATCATGATTGAGCTATTGTGTGTGTCTGTTGTATAATATTTATGTCTCCTCATACATCACACCATCTGGCTGTAAATGGGTTAAACAGGTCATAAATATCTCCCTTTGAAAAGAATTTCAAGTGAATGGTCCCTTCCTTGTATCCCAGTGATAAATTCCTGGCTTTATTTTTACAACAGGAAACCTGGCAATTCTGTTTTATTGCTGTGACTGCTAATGACAATTACTTCCCCTGCAGGAGAATGGAGGAGCTAAGGATGGAAGCATACTTGACAGAATGAGAGGAGTGTGAGAGAATAAGATGTTGTTCGCTCAGAGGGAGGAGGGTGCTGGGTCAGAGATGTGAGGATAGGAAATACTACTTTATTAAGAGTAGTGGCTTCTCTGAATACTGTCCCAGCACAGATGGTAGGAGCTAATAATGCATTGAAGGAAATAAAGGCCTAATATTAACCTGTGTGTGGCAATTATCCCAACTGCTGCTTAATTTACACAATGAAACTTGGGAGGTCCTACTGTCTGCTATCGCCTGTTCATTATTGTCCATGAAGCATTTTGTTCCCAAAGGATAGGGCAGGGGTAATCAATCTCTGGTCCTCCAGCTGGTTGAGGATGATGGGATTTGTAGTCACTAGTAGGTGGTGGTTCCAAAAAAATGACTACCCATGGTGTAGCCTTAAACCTTTGATCCTCCGAATTGCATTGCAAACCCATCTGCAACTTAAAAGATTAATAAGAGGGAGAACAATTAGACCATTCACTGTTGGGATAAGCAATTGTTGCCCCTCTACCTGTTGGGGACTACAACTCCCATCATCCCCCAACCAGCCAATAGCTGCACTCCCCAGCATCTAGAGGGCCAATAATTGATTAGCCTTGACTTATGGTATCTGGTTTTAGTATCTCTGGAAAAGGAAAGCTGCCATTAATAAACATGGTTTGTTGGATGGGTTATGTTTTACTTCCGAAGTAAAACACTGGGGATAATTTTGCTATGGGCTTAAGCCTGTGCTTATTTAGCTGGAGATTGTTTAGTAGGATTCTTGACGAGCCAGTTCCGCAGATGGGTCATTCCCTCTACTCTTTTGTCTGTCCTTGTTTTGCTTTTGAAGATTGTAGACACAATAAAACTCTGTTCTGCCTTTCAGCCTTAAAGCAGATAACAAGGCAAGGAGGAAATTAAAGGAATTTAGTGCCATATGCCTTATTAACCCCTCAAAAGTCTGGGAACCTTTTTTTTTTTTTTTTTTTTTTTTTTCTCCTTTTTCAGGCTCTTGAGTTCTAAAATAGCTGGCACTATCAGTCGTGTGTGTGTGTGTGTGTGTGTGTGTGTGTGTGTGTGTGTTTGTGTGTGACAAATATACACACACACATACATTCGAGAGAGAGAGAGAATAGTAACAGTTGTTAAAGGGATAGTAACACTTCGTTTTAACTTTATTTTATTTTGTAGGCATTAAAAAAACATGAAGAATGATATAAGTCTTATCTCTCAAACCTTTATGGTTTATGAGATATTCACAAGCAAAGTTCCCCTCCCCGCCCCTTTTTCCTAGTGTAAGCCATCTCTTCTCAGATGTGAGTCTGGTTGTATGACAGTACAGATAACAGAAGGGGACAATTTTCTTTGTATGAAAACAATGAAAGCCCTTCCCCCCTTGAAAAGTTTTTCAGCTTTTTCCATTATCTTAATTGAAGATTGTCCCTCTCTGCAGTCTACCTGGGCATCTCCCTTCTTATCTGGTTGAACAGGGGGGGGGATACTTTGTTTGTGAATATCTCTTAAACCATAAAGGTTTCAGAGATAAGACTTATATCATTCTTCATGTTTTTTTAATGCCTACAAAATAAAATAAAGTTAAAATGAAGTATTACTATCCCTTTAAGGCTGCAAAAATAATTGCTTCCATTAAAGGGCTAGTAATGTTTGTACATGAAATCAGCATCGATCAGTCATCCTAGTGTTTGTACCATGCAGCGCATTATTACAATTGTGTACGCTGTTCAAGTGTAATTACGTTATAAAGTGTCGCCCTCCCTCTCCTTTTACATATAAGACTCCTACCCTCAGATCTGGAATCCAGTCATCGGACTGGACAGATCGCAGTGAGGAACAATTAATAATTCTTATATCTTCCTGTTTACTAATGGCCCAAATTCAATGGTGTACTGGAAAAGTAACCTACTTAACTCAGATTCTGCAATGAAATATGTTTTAATTGATTTTCTACAGGCCGAGAAAATCTCCATTAATTTTTACTAAATATCGTTTAGCAGTGTCCGTTACAGTGTGCATTGATAATGGCTTCACTGCTGATGTAGTAAATTGTATCCGTTGTGTAAAAAAACCTTTTGCAGACAAAAGGTATTAGTAACCAGTTGTTTTTGATCTATGCCAGTTACTCAATTAGGAAAGGAAAGTATTATACAGCTGATAAATATGGTGAAACCCACAGGCCTTTGATCATTTGTATTCATTTTTGCCCTTAATATTTTCTGAAATCCATCTTTGGACAGTCATATCTGCTGGGTGGCTAATCAACAAGTCTATCTTCCTTACTCAGAGTAGTACACATCTGGTTTTCCCTCAGTTTGCTACACTTCATGTGTTTTTTTTTTTTCGTGTTTTTTTTTCTGTTAAGCTTCATAACATAATGAAATATGAGCTATGTTTCAAGAGGAAGTAAGATGCTTTAATACCCCACTGACCAAGTTTGATCTACAATAACTTTTCAGCAGTGGGAGTACCCTTGCTCTAATCTGAGGATAAACCATACAATATAAATATATATAATTTATTTATTTTACATTTTAATTATTCTTATCCCTTTTAAGATGTTGGAGCTAGGAGTTGCATTCCCCATTAGCTGAAGTCCCAATAACCATGTAGACTTTTAATGCTTCTATAGCAGCATTTCACAGCGTTAGTCCTAATCACTGCAGCAGCTTTAGAGTATCCCTGCTTAGTCACAAGTGAGTAATCAGTGGTTCAATCATTTTGATTACACTGCCTCTGCATAGTTAGGGATATCCTGAAAACCTGACCTGTTGGTGCTGGAGCTGAAAATTACTTACCAGATGATCCCCTTTGATGTTAAATACCTCACCAGAGACCCTCCAGCTGTCATTGGACTACAATTCCCATCATTCTTGGCCAGTATCTGGCTGAGGATGACATTTGTAGTTCAGCTACTGTAAGTGCTACGTTGTTTACCTCTGTTCTAAAAAAGCTTACTTTGGCCTGGGCTGTATTTACTCCTTAGGACACATGAGTTTATGAACTGGCTAATATTTTAATCATCTTGTGAAACTGAGGGTAGGTTATTCAGGGTGCTAATAATATAGAGGTGATCTAGAGCGGTAATAAATGAGTATGCATTAATATCAAGTGAACATGAGGAACTTCTTGTTTTTAATCTTGAATGCATTTTCTGTTTCATTCTATAAGATTTGCCCAGACAGATTTTACTGCAATCCCACTAAATGGGTATAGCAAGCCATATACCATAATGTAGTGAGTTGCTACCATCAATTCCACAGGTGACAGTCTTAAAACTCAAGGAGGTAAAATATGTTATATGCAGATTCCCAAAGAATAAACACTGGTATCTGAGTGTTAAAGGGATAGTAAGACTTTGTTTTATCTTTATTTTATTTTGTAGGCATTAAAAAAACACGATATAAGTCTTATCTCTCAAACCTTTATGGTTTGAGAGAGATTCACAAGCAAAGTTTCCCCTCCTGCCCTTTTTACCTAGTGTAAGCCATCTCTTCTCAGATGTGGAATGCAGTCCATAGACCAGACCGATAACAGCAGGGGACAGTCTTCTTCCTGTGAGAACAATGAAAGCCCTGCCCCCCTTGACAAGTTTTTCAGGTTTTTCCTTTATTTTAATTGAAGATTGTCCCTCTCTGCAGTCTACCTGGGCTCCTCCCTTCTGATCTGGCTAAACAGTGTTACATCAGTAAAAGGGGCGGGAGGGGGATACTTTGTCATTGAATTACTTTTGAACTACAACTCTGGCATAATTTAAATAACACTCTCCAAAGTTCAAATACTATGATGATTAATTAGAGCTGCTTTTATTATGAAACATTACTATCCCTTTAAGGCCTTATTTTAAAGCAGTCACTTATCAGACATTCAAACCTTATAATATGCATTCTTACAGTATATATTTTTCGTTATCATCACCTTTGACCGTTTGAGTGCCAGAGGTGTAAGGGACACATTACACAGCAATGTGTTGCATACCCCTCTGGCACACACAGGGTTGAAAACAACAGATTATGGCGCGTTTGCCAGAGTGTTCTAATAGCAATGACCTGTTGAAGGGTCACATCTGTTTGATTGAGGCTAGTTTACACAAAACTGCCAAGTAATATATAGTTTAAAATGCTGATCTGAAAATTGACAAATGTTTAATTTCCTTTTCCACTGCATGTAACTCTGTTTGACAAGAGTTTGCATAAGCTCAGACGCCACCTTTTATCCTTCATTGGCTGCTGGGCAATCGGTAATGTAAACCTATAATTAGTACACATTGCAAACTCAGAGGAGACCAAAGAAATTTCATTTGTATTCCACACAAAAAATATCTTTCTGCATGGAAAACTGGGGTCTTATCTGTGACCCCCTTAACCCTTTGAGTCCCAGAGGGGTACTCAACACATTGCTTTGCAATGTGATGCCCTTAAGTAGCCCTGCATACTATAAATATGTACAATTTGTTTCTACATTTCTCACCTTCTCTAAATTTCTCCAGATGTTCCATATTCAAATAGTCTCCTCCTTCTGGTCACTTTCCTTTAAACTTTCCATTGATGACATCAAAGACAAGTACATTGAACAGAGCTTGGTGGGATTTTAGGAGCTCACATTACCAGGGGAATAGGGAATGAGAGCAATAACTCTTCCCATTACCATAGCAACACATGAAGCTTGTTTTAAAAAATGTTTATTCTATCAAATTCCATGCGAGTGTATTTATTTTCTTCTTGCGTTATCAGAGATACAGTGTACGTATTTAATAGCCCTTTCAGTGCAAGAGGCGTATCCAGTGCATTGCAAAGCAATGTCTGCTTTGAATCAATGGGAATTGTTTTCTGTTACAAACTGCAGTTGTTTTGCTCTTTATACACATGTCCTATTGTGCTATAACTTTAAATTGCATGGTAAAGTGCAGACTGTGTTGCTGTAGTGTAGGTAGAAAAGGGAAAGTGTTGATGAGATTCACATTGTAACCAACAATCTCTAGGGTCTGTATTTGGCATCAGCTAATCATATGTGGCTGTCATCTGTGGACACTCCCCGCATTCGCCAAGATTACATGTGGCACTGCATGTAGCCTTAGTCTTAACTCTTTGCATGCTTGAGGGGGTGTCCAACACAATGTGCTAAAAGGAGATGCACATAGACCTATGTCACTCAAAGGTCTTTTCACAAACACTGTGGAATATGTTGGCGCTAACTAAATAATTGATAACTAGTGTAAATTCCCATGTACACGGGCCAAAGTCGGGGTGATCTTAACCCTTTGAGTGCTAGAGGGGTTCGCAACACATTGCAAAGCAATGTGTTGAGTACCCCTCTGGCACTCAAAGGGTTAAGAGGCCGATCCTGCTCTGCATACTTCCGCTGCCTCACTGGCTGCGCACACAATGCAGTCATGCACTGTAGAGACAGCCCAATCACACAGAATGTTCCCAGCACAGAATTCCCAGCATCCTGTGTGTTCTGGCAGTCTCTACTGCACATGACTGCATCGGACATCTGGCCTTTTATATTATTATAGGATAGGATAATATGGGAAATGTTGGCTAAGGTGAGTGATGCCTATGCAAAGGCTGTATTCAGTAAGCTAAAGAGGTGCAGTCCTGGAGCACCCAACAGTACAAAGGGGACATATCAACAGTCTCCAAATTCCCATTGATATAAATGGGAATTTTATCACCTTGAATGCTAGATATAGGAATAGTTTCTATATATACAAAACCAAAGAGGCGTGATCATGGGGCAAGCCATCTGCATCATGGCAGAATAAATAACCATTCCCAGAATTCTTATTTAATTTTAAATGCAGCTTTCAACCCCTTAAATACTAGATGTCTCTAACATTCAAGGGTTTAAAAGCCCCATTTAAGTAATTTGGAATGATTTTTTGCTGCAGTTCGGTCACCCTAGATTTGCTCCACTTCTTTGTGTGTACATGGCCCTAAGACCCATATTTATAAAAAGCAAAGTGGAATTATTCTGGCGTAAACTGCACCATAGGGGACAAATAAAAATCCCCATGCACTTGATTAGAGATTTGTAGCCCTTTGAGTTCCAGAGGGGTATGCAGCACATTGTTGTGCAATGTGTTGCGTAACTCCCTGGCACTCAAAGGGTTAACCCCTTGAATGCTAGTGGTGTCCAATGTATTGTTTTGCAATGCTTTGAAGAAGTTGCTAGCATACAAGGGGTTAAAATTTAATTGAACAGGAATGTGTATTTGTCCTCCCTGGTGCAGTTGGTTTATTCCAGAATAATTCCAGTTTGCTTTTTATAAATCTGAGCAACAAATTCAAATTATAATGGATATTAAATGGGGTTTTAACCCTTTCAATTCTAAATTGGTCTGGAGACCTCTTTGGCACTCACTCGGTTAAAAGCCCCATTTAAATTGATGGGATTTGTGAGAATTGTTTTTCTGTGGCACAGTTGGTTTGATCTAGAACTATGGTTCTCAACGGTGCCCTCAGTGGCCATTAACAGGCCAGGTTTTTCCCTTCTATAGCACAGGTGTAGTGATCAGAGGGTCATTCACACTGATTAACTTGCCTGTGCTCTAACAATGAAATCCTCAAATCAAGGCCTGTTAGTGGCCACTGAGGGCACAGGATGAGAACCACTGATCTAGAATGAATCCAGTTTCCTTTTGAACATAAAGCCCTTAGTGTGATACTGTGGGCGAGTATAAAACATGCGCAGTCATGTCTTCCATTTGCACTCTGATCAGTGTGCCAATATCCTATTAACAGTTTCCAAGGTATCCCAACCGGTCTAACCCTTTGCATGCCAGGAGGGTTTCCAAGGCTTTGCTAAGCAATGCTGTTGACAGTTCTCTGGCGCTCAAAATTCAATTGTTCTTCT
This sequence comes from Rhinophrynus dorsalis, assembly GCA_037306005.1. Lineage (NCBI taxonomy): Eukaryota > Metazoa > Chordata > Amphibia > Anura > Rhinophrynidae > Rhinophrynus > Rhinophrynus dorsalis. The sequence goes on from CM074718.1 coordinate 472,331,388, forward strand.
CACTTGAAAAAGAATAACTGCTCACTGCTTTCACCCAATTGCCAGCAAGTGATGACATTGGGTTTCACACCAATTCTCAAAGCTGTGAACAGGCTAAGATTTAAGGATATTCTAAATCAGGGCCATGCAATCCTTTGGCTTGTCTGCTGTTGGACACTACAACTCTTAACATCCCCAATATGCACTAGGTTGGTCGGGTGTGATGGGAGTTGTAGCAGGGGCAAACCCAGGATTTTCAGAGTAGGGTTTCTAAGAAAATAAAAAGTATGGAATACTGTATTTTTCTTTGTGCCACTTTTTGCCCTGAACCCATTGCAGTTGCCTTTGCAGAGACCAATGGGTTGATGCACTGAGGTGTAATAGTGATAAACTGAAGATGGCTTTTCCTATTTGATAAACTCTCCAGTTCCTATGTTATTGAATGGGAGCCTAAGATTTCTCCAACTTTAGAGATCTTAGTGCATAGGCTTCATTGAATAACATAGGAACTGGAGAAGTGATGTCACTGGAGACATCATCTTCACTTTATCGCCTCTTTATCCCTCCTTTGTGGATGACCCCCCACCCCCACCCGGAGTGAGCAATCTGCATCCCTTCAGTTGCTGTTGTACTACAATTACTATCCATTTCAGACAGCCAACAGGAGCAAACATTTCTCCTTATCGGGATGCTACAGTTTAACCCTTTGAATGCCAGAGGGTAGTGCATGCTTTGCTCAGCAATGCATTACATATTTCTCAGGCACTCTATGGGTTAATGTGCCGCTGGTCTCAGAGGAGCAAAGGAGCATGAGGGGCTTCTGGGTACCTGGAAACCCTCTGTGTTTGTTATTGTGTAGTCCTCAACAGCTGTCTGTGGCTTACTCCTCTATAATATTGTACCCTTCCACCTCTCTTTATTCGTCTTCCCCTGGACACTGCAGTTTTCGTTATGCGTCTTTTTTGCATCTTCTGTCTGCCGCCATGCTTTCTGTGATTGTCTCCTTGCTGTTTTGAAGACCCCCTCCTAACCTCTTGTCTGCAGTGCTGTCATCCCCCTCTCAACCGTCTCTCTGTCTTGCTGCCCCTGGCTACATCACAACCTGTCTGTGAAGGAGACTGATTTGATGATGCCATTTTCTGTGCACATCCTTAGTCGACCCCCTCTGTTATTCTTAAAACCTGATATTGCTGTTTAGGAGCAAGTGAAACACAAAGTGTTGAATCTCATGTCTGGTCAGGAATGTCTGGTCTCTGTACCACAGACTCACACTTCCTTCCTACTGTCAGTGGGACAGAACAACAGTGTTTGTTCTACATCAGGGCTGGGCACCCTGAAGCCCTCCAGCTGCTGACTAACATTTCCATCACAAAATGAGTTTTACACCCCTCTTGTGCTCAGAGAGTTCAAACTACTGTCCACCTGTAAGTATGCACAGTCCAAAACACCCAGGGCCATATACACAAACCCAAAAGTGAAGCAAAACTAAGAAAAGCCAGCTCCACCATAAGGAACAAATGCAATTTCCGTTGATTTTAAATTGGGCTTTTAACCCATTGAATGATATGTAATTCATGTATACGTATGGCACAAAGGGTCTGAAAACACTCTACATTGATTAACCCATTGAATGCTAGTCATATGTGATGTAATGGTAAAGAATGCATTGTAGACATCTCAGACTTCCATGGCATTAATAGAGAATTAACACCTTTCAATAATAACCTCTCCTTAACTTACTGTCGCTGAAATCCTAATGACCCTGTGGATTTTGCCTTTGTTAAATAACCTCTCTGGTTAGTCTTGGAGGTCATGTCCATGGAGGCAGACATTACAGTTGCTGGCTTTTTTTTTTTATTTTTTATTTTTTTTTTTTGGTTTTTTTTTTTTTCTTCTTCTTTCAGGCTGAAGCAGGCAGTGAACATGAGCCTATTAACTTTTTAATTAAGAGATGTATGCAAAGTATTGGTAAACAATGAGATGCACACCCCTCCTGGTACTTAAAGGGTTAAGGTTAAAAGTGCCTTGTCCTCATCCAGTGGCATGACATCCAGGACTGACTGAAGATGTACTGTCTTGACAATGGCACAAGGTCAAAAGTAATAGGGGCCGTTAGGTCTTTCTGGCCATAGTGAGATAAGTAGGAGATGATTAGGTGTTGGTTCTCCTTTAACATGTTTGTAGAATTCATGCTTGAAACTGAACAAGGCATCCCTGCTTTAGAGACAAATCAGCCACTCCCTCACCTCATTGTTTATAATGTGTTGAAGCAGCAAAGGGGTTAAATTGTTCAGCTTCATTTAGATCGTGTGATGTCATTTGACGCAAACTATTGCACCCTGGAAGTTGTGACTTGTCAAGCAGAGTAAAAAAGATTGGTAATACCTCCACTGACAAATTGCACTGCATTAAATAGCCTTTCAGATAGTGAAAAATTATCCCATCACATGCCCTTAATCCGTACCCATTTTAGAACAATGCTGCAAGCTAAAAGCTCTGTGCAACTCAATATACTGTTTGCTGTTATTTCTGATTTGTTTACAACAGAAGACTGAAAATGTTACCATGTATAGGAGCTTAACATACTTTGTCGTGCAAACGCTAGGCCAGCCGGTACCAGTTGCCTGGGTGGTCCCTATATCAGTCTAGGGAGCTATTAATCCTTTCCCAGTCCAGTTAATGTGTTTGAAGGGCTAGGAGACTGGGCTTCCTAATTAGGCCCATCACCAAGATAACCACAGTTTACACAAAGATGTATAACCCATTTTCTACATAGCCAATAGCCGGATGCTCTTAAGTCAGAAATATAATGTTTATCATATAAGTTTCACAAAAGTAATAACTTTCAATTAAAATGAGAGAGGCCTCTTTGTAGCTATGTTCCTTAACAGGGTGGATAATGTTTTTTTTTTCCCCCTTCAGCTGTTGTTGGGCTACAATTCTTCTCCTCCTCAGGAGTTCATTGGAAGGTTGGTGTTGATGGGAATTAGAGTCCAACAACTACTGGAGGGAAGCAGGTTGGCCATCTTGCTCCTAACAACCATCTATTTAATCTGGCTTGAACACCCAGTGGTTGCTATAAATTCTTTGTGGATTCATCCTTCCAAATTAATCTTTAAAGCCACATTGTAACAGGTGGTTTTAACCCTTTGAGTGCCTGCATTACAATGTGTTGTATATCTCTCACTCAGGTAGTTAAAAGAGCTTTCAAAATCACATATTTTATGCTAGCCATTCACTTTATTTAACCCTTTGAGTGCCAGAGAGGGGTACGCAACACATTGCTTTGCAATATGTTGCGTACCCCTCTGGCACTCAAAGGGTTAAAACAATATAGAAATAGTTAGATTTATGTGTAAGTCTATGCAAATGAGCTAGTACAGACCAACAGGAAGTGGTGGTTGACCTGGGGAGCAGTATGGCAGAGCCTGTCAGATTTACACTAGCTGACAAAACTAAATATGTCAGAAATATTGTTTTAAATAAAAGTCTAAACCTAAATATAGGTTCTCTTTCAATATCACCTGTTTGAACAAAAAAAAAAAGGTAAAAAAAAAAATATGGAGTAAAAGTTGCCTAAAACTGAAGATCGGCATTTAAAAATAAGCCTACGGCAGTTTGAGAAACCTTGAAAACCTTGACACCATGTAGTTTTGTTTCAGAAAAAGTAAAGGTAAAGCTGGGAAAAATTATTGTGCAGCAAATTTATAAAGAAATGTTGCTGTGACAATTTACTGATGCAATTTTTGCCAGAATGTTAACGCCCTTTATATAATGTATTCTTAACCGTTCCAGGTGTTTAACATCAGTTTGTTAACGCCATATTCATAATGGAGCACTTATTTATAAATAAGAACTGGCATTATCGCCAATTGCCTTAACTTAAAGACAGTTCTTAAGATTGTGTTTTTGTTTTTTTGTTAATAAATCTTCCCCGAAGACTCCAAAGAGAATGTGGCACTCTACACTCTCCCTTTCCCAAAGAACCTCTGTACAAAAGAACATGGAATAACTGCAGGACAAAATCCCACTTCTGCTGCACCACACTAATGAAACTGTCCGTATGCATTACATGCTAGAATTAGCTCTTTTTCATCCATAAAAGAAAAGAGGAGCAATTCTGGAGCAAATCTACAGCTCTGTATTTGACAAATGCGAAACTTCTTTGATTTAAATGGGGACTTTAACCCCTTGATAGGTCTCAAATGCTTTGAGAAATTATGCTTTATAGTTCTCTGTAACAGTCATTGTTTAAAAGTCTCATTTATATCAATAGAAATTTGAGCAATGTTTGTTGCCTAAGGTGCAATTCGCTTAGTCCAGAATTGCACCTTTTTTTTGGAGATAAGGCCCACCGTGTGTGTGTGTGTATAATATACAGAATATCATTTTTTTTTTTATCTTTGTGACTTGTAGTTAAGAACATCTTGGTTTATGGAATAGCAATGCCATTCTATGAATGAGCATGTGTAACATTAACACCTTTAAAACCCAGGGGGTATGCAATACTAAGGTATTTTAAAGGTTAACAGATATACATGTCAATGTTAAAACTGCATTTGCTGTCTTTCGTTAGGCTGGGGAAATCAATTTCCCTTTGAAATATTCTCTTCCTGATCACAAAGGCTGTATTCCACTGAATGAAAAGGAAAATTGCTTCTAGTAGCCTATGAAATTGCTGCAAATTAAAGGAGAAGGAATATTTCACAATAACCACCCATTTACCTTGAGATGTGCAGAAAATCCTCCTGGCCCCCATGAACTTTGTGTTTAATCAGTTCTGCACACATGATAGTTGCTGTCAGTTTTTTTTTTTTTTTTTTTTAAACCTGAATCAGTCAGATTGCGTGAATCTACTTAACACATGCAGAACAATGCATTAAACACCCCTCCGGTCCTTAACGGGTTACAATTATCATGAGCAATAGGCAGAGTTTGTGTCCAGTGGTCCTAATAATTAACTAAAACAATTTGGGGGTGATTGGTCCATGTTAATGCCTGCCTTATTTTTACATAAGTGTTTTGATAAGCATGTGCGGAGCGCTGTAAGCAATAACACTGGTGTAAATGGTGGCATGCTGTACGCAGTGCTGTAATTGGAGACAGTGTAAGTGTATTACTGTCTTGAAAACTACATTGTTTTAGTAGAATTTTTTAGGTAAAGATTGGGTAACTATCATTTCAAAGTCTTTGAAGTGGGAGGAGGACACTGGATATTCTTACCTTCAACAAATCTGCTGGGTAAGATGTTATATAGAACAATTTCCAACCACTTGGGAACTAGAGAGGTCTTCAAAGCATTGCTCTGCAATGCATTGGAGAGCTCACTAACACCCAGAGGGTTAAACTGACACACTGATTTGAAGCGTGTTATGTCTTATTGATCCCTATATAAAGAGAGTAGATTTATTTCAACCATTCACAATTTAACTCCACTTGTTTCTGTTTCCTGGCTCCAATGTAAAGTGAATCTGTCAACCAAAAATGATTTGGGACAAGGTCACAGAGGAATAAAAGTTATCTGTGCATTGTGCTAGCCAAATTGGCAGCAATTGTATAGTTAAGAAGATAAATACCTTTGTTTCCTGCAGCCCAGGCACAAAAGGCTAATGGGTGTACTGTGGTTGGCATGGATTAAATCGTCTTCTGCCATGGGGGCTATCAAATAATTGCAAACTGCTATGAGTTTCAAGTTTAAACAGCCGCTTGCAGTCACGCCACTTACAAAAGCATGGTGACGTCAGCCAGATGATTGGCTGATGTCCCAAAGACCACCACAGCTTGATCCTTGCAGCGTTTATCAAAATCATGTAATGTCGTAGAGGGAAGTCTGCACTGTTATGCCTTAGATCAGTGGTAAGCAACCTTTGGCTCTTCAGCTTTTGGAATATACAACTCCCCACCTCTCAAGGTAGGAGAGGAACACCGTAGAGACCAGGCAACCTATTTCGTGATTTTAACCCTTTGAGTGCCAGCGAGGTGTCCAAGACATTGCTTCTTAATGCTGTGGCTACCCTTCTGGTACTCAAAGGGTTAAAGGGGATCGATCACTCCTAAACAAGTTTGTCTTAATATGTACTTTATATAGAGATTAAGTGTAATATTGCATTAATTTTTTTGTTTACAGCGTTATTTGGGTGAAATCTAAGCAGTAAATATTTCCCTGTCCCTACTTCCAGACAGACTGTGGTTACTAGCTCTGTACCACAGAATGTCACTCTGCCTCTGCTCCCCTCCCTCTATCCAGTCTCCTCCAATGATTGAGTCTTTCTGCCTGTAAGCTGGAGGGGCCTCATATCTAGCCAATGAGACCCCTCCCGCTTACAGGCAGAAAGCCTCCATCATTGGAGGAGGCTGGATAGAGGGAGGGGAGCAGAGGCAGAGTGACAGACTGCAGTACAGAGCAGATAACCGCAGTATTTATTTCTTAGATTTCACCCAAATAACTCTGTAAACAAAAAAAATTAATGCAATATTATACATAATCGCTATATAAAGTACATATTAAGACAAACTTGTTTAGGGGTAATAGATCCCCTTTAAACACGACACGTCACCCCAGGGTCAGTTTAGAGTAGGGGTTCTCTGCCCATGCCCTCAGGGCCCACTAACAGGCCAGGGAGAGATGCACTAAGGTGTAATAAAGAGGTTAGCAGTGAGCTCCGTTATTCAGTTCCTGTGTTATTTTGTGGAGTCTATGCAGTAAGAGTTCTGAAGTGTGAGAGAACTGTGTGCGTTGGCTCCATAGAATAACTTTAAAAAATAAATAAATAAATAAAAAATGGATAAGTGGGATCACTGGATAAGTTCTCTCCTCTCCATCATTTCTTTATTGCATCTTCATGTATAATCCCCCAGGATGTGTAGATTTCCCTGCTTGAGCACAAGCGAGTCAGAAGCTGTCATTCTGATTTACTCACTGGACTGTTAGTGGGCCCTGAGGGCATAGGTTGAGAACCACTGGTTTAGAGAAGTAAAAACTGCCTATGTGTTTTTGTTTTTTGTAATCTAAATGGCTTTTTAGAAATTATCTTTTGTTGTTTAACAGTGTGGCATGTTATGCTAATTAGTCTCTGTGCAAGACCAGTATTAATGGGTTCATTTTGTACTGTAAGTGCTCTCCAGGACATACTTGGAAATGAGAGCAGTCTCAGTGTATTCTTTATGGTAAAACAATAAGGGCGAGATGTTTTTTTTTTTAAAAAATTGTCATAATGAAAAAATTGTCAGATCATGAGTTGGTGGTAAAAGGACAATATTTTCTAAGTGAATCCGTCACATTTGAAAGTGTGTCATAAAGAATTAAAAATGACGGTAAGAAGGTCTACATCAATATTGTTCTTAAAAATTCTGATGTTTAAAAATGTCTTAGATTTTGTCTTTGAAAAGAAAATTTTCAAAGAAACACTTTGTTTTAACCAGTTAACAGCACTTTGATTTGTCTTCTCCAAGTTTAGGCCATTTTTATTTTGTCAGGAAAAAATTACTTTAATCAGAAAAAAGTGACTCTGAAAAGAATATTTTTTTTCAGAAAATACCTAACAATATGATGGTAGATTAAACCATGCCCACTTTTAAGTCTGCTTAAGTCTGATGCAAAAATGATGGAACTATGTCTGAGAATTGATGGACCATGATGTAAAAACCTTTTTATTCTGATCATAGAGAATTTCAGTTACCAGCATCCAGCCCTAAGTCAGTAAATAAATACCACACAATGTGGCTATGAATGAATCTAGGCAGAGCCCACACAATAAAGTAATTTCTAATAGCACAGTAAGGAAAACCTTTTGATCTTGTACATAACTAATTAGCACAAAGTGCTACATTGTGCCAGCACTCCTCAACCTATGGCAAATATAGGAATACTTTAATTACCTATAAACATGGTATAACTGTAGGGGGTACAGGGGGTGCAGTTGGTCCCGGGCCCAGAATCCAAGTGTGCCCCATCTTCCCCAGGATCCAGTAGGTTCTAGTTACACATCTGTGAAAATATTTTTGTGTTAGGGGGCCCAAAAAATATTTCCCCCGTTCTACACAAAACAATTAAAAATAACATCATCTGTATGAACGCTGAGCTCCGGCAAAATGGCACTTCATATTAGCCCAAATTTGAATTCCCTAAAATATGCCTAAACAGCTACTTTTTAGGGCCTTATTCATTAATAGGTTTGGCACCACCAAAGCTCTGAAGGGGTTAAATGTCCAGCTTACATCAATGGCAATTTGTAGCACTTTCATTTCAACACCATGGGGCAATTGTTTTGCTCCAGAATTGCACCTTTTTAGCATGAAGAATAAGGAAGATCTCAAAGGACAATTATCATATTTTCTGTGGTTGGGAGCAAACTTATTAAAAAGCCTGGGGTTACACTGTACATCCCTAAAATGGGCCTCATCTGCAGTTCGACAGGGTCTGAAAATGACCCAAACCTAGGCCCAGAAGTATTTGACTTTCCAAGATGTCCTTGACTTTCCCCCACAAACTCCTGGGTTTTGTGCACAGTCTGTAACTATAGACCAGCCATGCAGCCTCAAGCTCTCAATACAGTGGATCCATGGGGACTTACACCAACAAGATAGGAAGCATCATTGATATAATGGGGGCGTGGGGAGAGGACTCTTCAGATCCCCATTGTGCCCTCACTTCTCACCACCTGCCAAATGGTCTGCCAGGGCTCACAATACAGCCTCGGCTTCATTGACTGTTCTGCTCCCAGGGGAGCAGATATGACGATGGAGCAATTATTGCTTGATAGTTGTGTAACCCTTTGAGTTTCAACACAATGTGTTTGCTTTTATGACACTCAAAGGGTTAATTTTTAGCAAGGCAGATACACTGAGTTGTAACTCCATAAGTTGGCCTACTATGAACCCTCAGATATGATTGCACACACCCAATTTTGTTGATAGCTGCCTTTATATGATCTTATGCTTGGCTGGGGATGTCACTTGTGTATTTCTTTTTATCTAGAGTGATCCTGCTAAAGCTTATTTTATTATAGTAACCTCCTGTGAGTGTCAGCTATCCATTACACAGAGAGTGGGAGGAGGCGGGTGTGCAGCAATTTAGGTTGGTCCAGGTTGCTAAGTAATGCCAATCCTTGGTTAATCAGTTTTTATCCTACTTGGCTTGTTACATGCAATTCAATTTATAGAGATCAGATTAATGAATATTAACCTCCTTTATTGCCTAGTAGGGCAGCAATGCATTTTAATGTCTTTGTCTCTTGCTAAGTCAGTCTGTGCTTACTTACTAATTGACGCAAAGCATAGCGGATACATTAAAGAAATTCCTTACATGGTGCTAAAACTCTCCAATTCCTAAGCTATTCAGTGGACTATATGAAGATTTGAGAGACCTCAGAAAAATAATCTATGTGGAGCTTGTCATCATTGTAGAGCATGACTAGACACCATGTTGCACTCCTGCTGTTGTTAGACATATATAAACTATGAACAGTGTAGGAATTACAGCCGTTTTTATACATAGCCCCTCTAGTCTAGGGGGCCAAAGTAATTTGGCAAATAACATAATATTAAAGGGATAGCAATACTTCGTTTTATCTTTATTTTATACTGTAGGCATTAAAAAAACATGAACGATATGTCTTATCTCTCAAACCTTTATGATTTAAGAGATAATCACAAGCAAAGTATCCCCCCCCCGTTCAGCCAGATCAGAAGGGAGGTGCCCAGGTAGACTGCAGAGAGGGACAATCTTCAATTAAGATAAGGGAAAAAGCTGAAAAACTTGTCAAGGGGGGCAGGGCTTTCATTGTTTTCATTGTAAGAAGATTGTCCCCTGCTGTTATCTGTCTGCTCTTACAACCAGATTCACATCTGAGAAGAGATGGCTTACACTAGGAAAAAGGGGCGGGACGGGGAAACTTTGCTTGTGAATATCTCTTAAACCATAAAGGTTTGAGAGATGAGACTTATATCGTTCTTCATGTTTTTTTTTTTAATGCCTACAAAATAAAATAAAGATAAAACGAAGTATTACTATCCCTTTAAACAAAGTTGTTATATTTAGTACTTTGCAGTAAATCCTTTGGATTTGACGAATGCCTGAAGTCTGTGTCCCTTAGACCTCACCAGTTTCTGAGTATGTTCCCTGATGATCCTTTGCCATTCCTGTACGGCAGACAGCTTCAGTTCCTCTTTGTTTTTAGCCATTTTTCCCTTCTTTCTTGTTTTCGTCAAGTGAAACATATGATCCGTTGGATTCAGTTCAGGTGATTGACTTGGACAGTTATGAACATTCTGCTTTTTGACCATGAAAAACTCCTTGGTTGTATTCATTGTATGTTTGGGGTAATTGCCCTGCTACAAGTTGAATGTGCCTTCCAATGAGTATGGAGGCATTTGGTTGGATCTGAGCAGATATTATGTCTGAAGAAATGATTCCCTTAGCTGACATGTCTGTTTGATCCCACGTCTGTCTGGTTGCACAGGAGTAGCATTTTCAATGCTAGGGATGGTTTTACAGTAGTTGCTCAGATATGAAATGAAGCTGTTTCAATTTTTTAAGATGTTCTCTGGAGCTAGAATAGAAGAAGACTTTGAGCCTCTCCGGAGTGCGCAAACCTGAGCACTGACAACCCCACTTAATCCTCTGGCTGGGCTATGTGTGCTCCGTACATAAAACCATTATAACAAGTATTTCTGGAACTGAAGCCTTTCTTTTGCTATGCAAAGCGCTTTGTTTCCATATGATCATTAGAAAGCTGTGTCTGAGGTAAAAGATGCTGTCTTTAGTGGAAGTATCCAGTCTGCTCTAAAACATTCCCAGCAGGCTGTTGTCAGATACAGGTCATTAACTTGATGTCATTGAGTTTGTTTACATGGCAGCCATAAATAGTATGTATACTACTGCTCTCTAGCAATTCTCAGAAAGCCCCCCCTCTCACCTGTCTTTATAAGGACTCCAATAGCCAGTATCTGGTTCACCAAACACTGCTAATATGTAGTAAATCTAGTTAACCCCTTCAAGCTGCCATAAAGGCATGTGTTGCAGATATTGTCAGCTCTGCTTAAAATTATGTCCCTGTAAAGATAATTTGAGACCTTTTAGTGTAAGTTCATAAGGGCATGGCTGAAGATTGGGGTGGCCAGTCAATTTTGTGTTTTTACAAAGTCCAAACCCAGCTTGCGTTCGACGTAGGAACGTTTCAGATGAGCTTATCAGTGGAAGGCAGTGGAAGTCGCATAATATTACTATATGGTAAGAAATACCCAGCTGTGTTAATAACAACCTTATCTATGAGAAAATGTCATAGCCTTCAGGATAATCTGAAGGCCTTCTATAAAACTTCGGGAAACTGGTACAAAGGTCCAGTCACACTAATCGCATCTAAAAGGCAACATTCTTCATACTCTTTATTATGTGGCCAGAGGCCCCTCGCCTATTTTCATTACTCAACATAAGGTCACCCAGAAATGTACAGAGACCATTTACAAAATAAGTTTTATTCTTTTATGTACCACCCCATATTATTTAAGTAATTTCTTCCTATACCTGGTAAGCTTTTTGCCTTTGCTGTGTGATCTTGTTTTTGATGTGCTTGTTAAAGTAAAAAAAAGTCAGGAGGTTACACTGATGTAAAAAAAAAGCGTTTTGTTTTAGCACTTCCTATAAGACCAACCTACATGCCCCTCCTGCTTGTATCTGTGAATCAATAATATTCCTGAGATATCCTGTAATGTCATATTTATAAAATATGTATATTCTGTTGACAAGGGACAACTGAAGGTGAAGGGATTTAAAATGGTGATCTTAATAATAATTTAATAATCAGACTGGGTATTGTTTTATTGCAGTTATAGACAAATCAAAGCTGATGGATATTCTAATATCTTCTTGTTATCTATGGACAGGTAAATTGCATGAAATTACATTGATGTGCATGATTCATGGAACATCCAGTGCCATAAATTACATATTAAAATAGCTATATTTTTTCATTCACTACAGATTTCTTTATGACTCAAAATGACAGCATATTCATATGGGTTATTGTAGCGGCAGGCGACCACATTCACCCCAAGGGCCTCAAGTCCACCAAATGGCCACACATTTTCGTGCAAATGTTTAAATAGGGGTTGACAAATGTAGATTAACCACCTTGGATGATAGAAGACTCCCAACACATTTCTTCACAATGTGTTGAAGACCACTTTGGCATCCAAGGGCTAGGAACAGTGTAAAGGGAGGTATGTTTTAAGGAAAAAAAATTATTATTATGGTAGGAAAATGACAATCCCTAAGGCTTCATGTAGCTCACAACTGTTAGGATATGTTCATTGCAGAAATATCCTGTTTTGGAATGTGTGAGTTTTATTTACAAAATAGGAAAACAAGAAAAAAAACCTGCTAATTCCTTACTAGTCAGAGTGGGGGACTGTGTGCACCTATCCCCTTTCCCCAATCCATCAATATAAAGCACCCTTTTACCCAGTAACACATGAGTTGTACAGGAGCTAGAGGAAGTACAGGTTCCCTTGCTCATGGTTCTCTCCATACCACTCAAGGAGGCATCTCAATAGCAATATGCTCCTCCTTGCACAACGATAGTGACATCAGAATCTTTCTGCACTTCCTCCACCACACCTTGTACTTGCACTTATAATCATCCTCCTACTGTCTCTGTATGTCATCATGAACTCTAAGTAGATTGTAAGCTCCTTGGGGCAGGGTCCCTTTCCCAGTGTATGTTTCCCTTTCTGCCCTTCCCCTAAAAATAATGCAATGTTCGCACTTTAGCTTAATGCTCTTAACCCTGTTCTGTTTTTTTGTATTGTATTACAATTAACTTCTGTTAAGCGCTGTGTACATGTATGGCGCTATATAAATAAAGATGCATACCACCTCTGCCCAGTCCTGTTTTTCCATTCTTCCACCCTGATCCTTTGCATGGTTTCTCAGTCTTGACTCTCCCCTCATTTCAGTGTCACTCCCTTTCCATTTGATTAATTTTGCTGTGTTCTATATAAAGTGCTTACATATTCTGTAGCCTAGACTAAATAATTATAAATACAATGTAAAAAAACAACCAAGGCACTGGTAACAATTTTATAATCTAGACAGAGGCATTGCAGGAGTACAGATTTATATAAATAAGGAATAGTTGTGTAACACGTCTCCTCTATTTTAAGTGTACAGAAAAAAACCTTAGTTAATTGTGACTGAACTGAAAGTACAGTATGGTGGGAGAACACCACTGCTATTGCGCTATAGGGCCTATTGTGTAGTTGTAGGACTATACACACTTCATTAGAAGGAGTTTCACCAAGGCTACCTTCATTTTGAGAGCAGATGTGAATTTCACCTTTTCCTCATGGAGTGCTGGTGCTTACTTTCAGGTCTTCATTTAATCATTTAGACCTCTCCTATCTTAGGTTTGTTTGACAGTAGATTCCCCCACCCCTCCCCAGTTGGGATTTGTTGTTATTACAATGTAAGAAGATAAGTTAATTGCCCTTTCTCTAGGAGAGTGACAGGGTGCCGCTTTTATCAGCGGAATTCTTCCAAATAATGGTTAGTCCTGACGTTTGCTGCCCTTTGCTCACTTTCTGTGATCCTGATGGAATGAACCAGAAACAGTACCTGATTGGTTTAGAGGAACCACCCCCCTCTGGACGCCCATGGGTATGTACCTTACTCCCAGTTTAATCTTTTCTTAAGGGATACGAAAAACACACACACGTACGTACGTACATTTTCCTGCAGAGTAAAATTAGGGTGCAGTCAATGCATCGACAATGCATATGACTATTCTGTGTTATAGGGGTGCTGTTACCATTGTTGTCTGTGGAGCACTCTGCTCCATGGCATTGCTGTTCTGTAGCGAGCAATATCACCACCACAATAAAATAGTGTAAACTACATATGTACAAAAAAGTAAGTTTTACTTTTAATAAAGCATCACCAAGGGGTAGGAGTAACTTCCTTTTACTTGCTTGAATAGCATTACAAAATACATAGTAACGTTTACTATTCCTTTAACTCTCCAGTTATATGACAACTATGCAAGGAACCTTCATGGAAACAGGAAATGGTAAATTACTGAACTTGTCCATGATCAATGGCAAATAACATTTGTCTCCTGTAAGTGAGCATACTTTTGAGCTTCTCCAAGCATTATCCATAGCACTCTGTTAAAATATGATGTCTTCCTACGTACTCCATGAGTTGTGGATATTTTTGCACACAAATTTTTAGTGTCCAATGAGAGTGGTAACCTGTACCTATGATTCTACCAAGATATCAGTGTTCTATATGGAGAAGAATAGGAAAGTAGTCCGTAAAGGAAGACTTGCGTATATCGACAGGCAAGCCTCCTAGAAGCAGGCCACAAATGAAGTACACTGGACCTGCATTACCCAGTGATTCTCAGCTCCAATCCTCAAGACATACCGACAGTTCAGGTTTTCAGGATATGGATATCCATATTTAAGCACAAGTGGATTAGTCACAATAACTACCAATATTTTAAATATATATCTATATAAAGAGATCCCGCAATCCGTTAATTTTTTTTCCTATATATATATATATATATATATATATATATATATATATATATCCACAAAACCGCTTCCATGCTCATGGGAGAGTGTGTGTATATTTTAAAGTGTTAAAACTTGCCCTGCAGTGTAGGGAAACTTCTTCTCTACCTACAGGGTAAGATTGCTGGGTGCCAGTTCTCAAATTCTAGTCACCATGGTGATCTGCCGCCTGGGATTTCTCAAGCCCTTGTTATCCCTTTAAATGTGAATGTAGTGGATATATTATAACAATATATTTTTTTTTATTAAAGAGGGTTTTGTTTCTTATTCTTACCTCACCAAGGTACCCCTTTTAAAGGGTTAGTATTGCCCGAATTTAAGTTGATGGAATATGATAGATTTTTTTTAAAAATAAAGTACCTGGAGAAAATCCTATCTCTCAAACCTTTATGGTTTGAGAGATATACTCTGCTAAAGATTTCCCCTCCCTCAAGTCAGCTGTAAAGCTGACAGATGGAGATCCGTGTGGGCCGACTCGAGGAGGCTCTTCAGCAGAGCCGAAATGGCTATCTTTAAAAAGAACTAATTAATTGCAAGCACACTTTGTAAACCGTTCCAATGAAGTAATTCTTTTTAAAGGGATGGTAATACTTTATTATTACTATCCCACATGTTGTAGCCCTTAAACTTCTGAATTCAACGATACCAGCTGTATCTTTCAAACCATAAAGGTTTGAGAGATAGGACTTTCTCCAGATACTTTATTTTTTTTTTTTAATTCTGCTGTATTGCATAAACTTAAATGCGGGCATTACTAAACCTTTAAGTGAGTCCTATTTAATCTGAATTGCCATCATTATGACTTATGAAAATGCTTTGTATTATTAAAAGCTAAATCTAACTAATGCCCTAAAGGCTGAACTGATCTGCTTTTAAACAGAGATCACTTGCAGTGAGTGGGTGGGGACCTCAACAACTGGTCTGTCCCACCCACTACTTTACACTGCATATAATCATACCTGGGAACTCTCAGGGTTTGACCCTGAGACTCAGGGTTTTGACACAAATCTCAGGGTCTCAGGGTGAAGGGCCAAATTCTCAGGGTGAGAGAGGTCTGTGTCACCTACTATATGAATTTCCCCAATTAAATCTTTCCTTAGCCTCTAAACTGGTGCCATTAGTACCAGAAAGACAGTGGGAGATGTCCTGCTTGTCTTGTTTGTGTTCAGGCAGTGAGTTATCCAAACTGTAGCATGTTAAAGGTCCGTTGCACATGGACCGGAGCATATCTGTGTTAGAGCAAGCAGGCACATATCGCATAAAATCTACATTATGAGAAGTTTTAAGGGTTAATATTTCAAAGATCTCAGGGTCAGCTCATCTTGAAAGTTCCCAGGTATGCATATAATGCACCTTTCAAATATACATTTACTCAAATGACGGCGTGATTAAAGGTGAACATAAGCTAGGTAAGTTAGTTAAAATAATTCAGTGTACTATGCCTTTTAAATTTTTAAGTGCTCTTCATAATATACCATCGTTGCCTTTTTACCAGTGAAATTTAGTAAAATATGGTTTTTCACCAGGTCTGAGTGAAGATGTTATCCCTTGAACAAAGGTGCAAGAGTAAAATTCTATGGGGCAATTAGGGTTTTCTTGTATTGGTAAGGCAAGTGTGGGTTATTATTAGAAGACTTTTTGCTTTCCGTTAACCCTTTGAGTGCCAGAGGCGTACGCAACAAATTGCTTTGCAATGTGTTGCATACCCCTCTGGCACTCAAATGGTTCATTTCCTTTTCAAAGAAATTCCTTGTCTCTCCCAGCGATTGTTTAGTTTCCTATTAGCTGATGGTATGTCTTTGAAGTCTTATATATTTCATTCCCAGTCAAGATCACATGCATCCATTTTAGAATATTGATATGTCTTTTATACAGTGTTCAAAAGTTAGAGAAGGTTTTAAACTGCAGAAAGCTGGTGCATGACTTGTCTAATGGGTGATTGTTGCAGCAACTTTGTTACAAGAACAAGTTTCACAAAATAGTTTTCTATGGGGTAGTTCACATGGGTTCCTGCAACAGTCACCCATGTGTACCCGGCCTTAGGCTGTGCCCATGTTATTAATTTTTATACATCAAGCTTGAGTGTGGGTTCAGCTTTTCCTTTCTACTCTGATCAAATAAAAAGAAAATATATTTGGGAAGGTAATGGCTGCCACCTCTGCTGTTGCGGCATTATCCAACTCCCATCATCCCCAAGCAGCCAGTGGCTTGGTTCTGGATGATGGTAATTATAGGCCCCAAACAGCTGCAGAGCCAAGGGTTACTTATATTTGCTCTAAGGAGAGCAAGCCAGCACTGGAAGAGTTAGAGAACTGTTTTTGCAGGGCTGCTTTGGCTGGGTTTAGTCCTTTGTGTGCATGGTATTTGATAGCTCTCTGGCACTCCAAAAGTTAAAGGAAGGGTGACCTTTTATTTTGATTTTACATATTCTGCAAGTGCATAATATGTACTGGGTAAAATCTAAGTGCCTATACTTTTTTATTTCAGTGTGTGTGTGTGTGTGTGTGTGTGTGTGCGCGCGTGCTCGCGTGCAGTTTTAACCCTTTGAATGCCAGGAGGTACATAATACAGGATACATGATGGTGAGGTCATACGATTTCTAAATCCATTGAGTTATGCATCTTTGGCAGTGTGTTGCATGTCTCCCTGCAGCACTGAGTGATCTGTAGGCTGTGTATGTGACTTTTCTACATTGTAGCACTGTGCTTTCACAGTCCCACACACAATGCTTTCTGAATAAAAGATTTAGGTGGCTCCCTGTGAGGAACATCAATGTATACAAAGAATAGCAAATTGTTATAAGCTTACTGTTTCTTGAATAACCCTGTCATGGCTGGGTTGCTCACCTTATAGGCAACACTGGTTCCCTCCCCAAAACTGGAAGTCATTCTGCTCCTATTGTTGCCTATCCTCTTTTAAAAAAAAAAAAAAAAAAAGTAACCCTTTGAGTGACAAAGCAATGCATTATGACCCATCTGGCACTGAGGGTTAAACCCTCCAAGGAAGATCTGTTGTTTATAAACAAATTAGTCATTCCCCACATTTATAGGGTTCTATCATATTAAAGCAGCTGCACCATAAGGGATCAATTTTATTTTAAATGGGTCTTTTAAACTCTCACAGTGTGCTGTTGAGTTCTTTAACCCCTTAAGGACCGGCCGCGCATGCACGTGGCCGACACTAAAGGACCACAAACGATTGTTTTTTATTTATTTTTATCCGGTTTTGGGCTCCCCAGCCAGACGGGTGCCATGAAATCCATGACTGTCCTGGCACGTCACGGGTCCTTATCGTACGCCATCCCATCACATGCCAGGACCCTCATGGGTCCTTAAGGGGTTAACATTTAAAGAAGTAACACCTCTAATAACAAATGCCCCCATTTACTTCACTAAAGCCAGAAAATCCTAATTGCGCCTATGAATTTTTACCATTGTGCCTTTGTTCAGGAGAGTTTTAATCCATCCTGGATGCCATGTCCCAGCAGGTAAACTGAAGCAGAGAGTGTATGAGAATACTTAACTGTTTAAGCGCCAGAGGGGTGTGCAGTGGGCAGAATTGATCTTTCTTTGAAATGATGTCCAAGACTGAGTGAATTTAGAGGGCGATTAGGATTTTCTGGCGTGGTAAGTGGGGGCTATTATGAAGTGTTCATTCCCCTTTCAAGAGACAGTAATACATACAGATAAATGGCTCTTAGATTAATTTGCCTAGTTTGTAGTCCATGTTTAGAGGTGTATTAATACTAGCCGGTTTGTAGTTCATCAGTAATTTAATAAAGTATCCCCCCCTTCACCTTTTACCTCATTTTGTAGCCTCCTCCCTTCAGATGTGGAATCCGGTCAACGGACCGGATAGCTTGCAGTGAAAGCCAGTCTTCTTCATGCATAATATAAGGAAAACCGTACCCCCAATTCCCCGTTCCCTGTGACCAAGGAGGGCAGGTTTTTCCACATGCTTCCTGAAGATTGTCCCTCTGTGCTCCATCTGGACTGGCATGAGAGGCAGCATTAAATAGGTGAAAGGGGTTGGAGGGGGATGCTTTTATAATACTGTTGAACTACTAATCTGCTAGTATTGATACTCCACTCAACATGGACTACAAACTATGCACTTTAATCTGAGAGCCATTTGCATCTATTAGTATCTCTAAGTGTATAAAACCCCTTATTAAATCAGTATACATTTTTGTTCCCTATAGTGCAATTCATTTGCACCAAAATTGCTCTGCTTGCTTAATACACGCGCCTCTCTGTTTGGATTTGTATATAAATGTATTATTTTCTTTGCAAATGATTAATGGTTTTTCTGCAAATTAATGTAAACGTTTCCACGTGCATTTATGGGAAATTGTTTTTATTTTGTTTTTAAGTCATAATAATACAATTCTATGGAAATACATTTCACCACATTAATGACTCCACCCATAGTTGAGGTCAAAGGTCTTCAAAATCATATCCTAGATGAGGAAAAAATTAATAATTGGCAAGATAGCGCAATCAAAATTTCTAGTTGGTATCTAAGTAAAGAAGAACAAACATTTGACACTTGATTTGCATTTGTGAATAATAAGCAACCCCCTCACATAGAAGCCTTAGCCCTTTTCTCAAAGCATTGACATCCTTCTGTCACTAAAGGGTTAAAATAATCAGATTTGCTAAACTACAGTGTGCTTCAGCTGAGGAGAATCTCCTGTCACACCCTAGTTACAATTCTGTAACAAAAAATGACATCCATTCAGGGATTGCTGCTTTAAATCAGCCCCTCCTGCAGTTAGCGAATGGCATTCATGCATCACAGACCCTGTCTTTCAGGGAAGAGGTTAAACTGTAGTCTCTTGTGTGCTATCTCCTAGATAACCAGATGGCTCCTGTCTGCTGTCTCTGTATTAATGCCAATCCATTGCATTGATTTACTTTCATTGCTTTGTGCAAACCTAAATTATTGAGGGTAGAGAAGGCCACAGTAAAAGAAGTGGGTTTATAGTCTCACAAATGCTACTGAGTATCAGCAAAGCCCAGGAATAAGCACATGTTGTAGGGAATGTTTGCTAAACCTATTTTCCTTTGTGATAACACTGTTGGTTATGTGCTTTGCAAGAAAATTGTAGAAAATGTTTAATGCTTTCCTGGTTTGCTGAAACAACTCTTTGATCCTGAAGCAGATGGATAAAGGTACCACACAAATGTATATGATAAAGGTGCGATGTGCTCTATCTGATTTAAGAAAAATAGACTTATTTTGTTTCAAAGTTTTAGTTCTGGATTTCTGGATATTTTGAAACGACAATTTTGGCAAGGTGTTCGTTTTTATTTTCTTTCTACTTAATTGAGGCCGATATAACAAGAACTGAATTAAAGGGTTTATTTGTGGTATTCTACAGAGATATTGCATGAAACGTCCGAGTTCTACCACAATGAGAACCACGGATCTAGAGGAAATATATATTTATTTATACTTGGATATAGAATAAGGCCAGGATGTCACAAAGTGTATTTGTGGTTCTTTGTCTACCAGTGGACAGTAGAACAAGGCAGAGGCGACAGTGTGTGTGATTCTTTGCCTTGTTCCACTGTCCACTGGTAGTCAAAGATGACAGTGCGTGTGATTCTTTGACTACCAGTGGACAGTGGAACAAGTCAGAGGCGACAGTGTGTTTGGTTTTTTGACTACCAGTGGACAGTGGAACATTTAGTATCGTGAATGTATTAATATCTTAAAATTCTAGTGATATCTCCGTGAATTGCAATCCGATATACTGGAGACTTCTCCAGGATCCAAGTGGTTAAAAGGTATGAATTTTAGGATTTCATGTGAAATTAAAGGGATCCACCTTGGGGAAACAAGTTTTTTGATCTGCTGGTTCTGGCTGAAAGCATTTTCAATTTTATAATTATTATTTATGAAAATGAATTAACATCAGCAGTAACGCTTATGCATGCCCAATTACATTATTATACATAATTACTATAGGTGTGCTGTTGCACACACAGTCCAGTTTTAAGCTGGAAGCCATCCTCATACTTTAATCCTTTAAGGACCAGAGGGGTGTGTGCTACATTGGAAAGCAACGGTGTGCTCACCTCTCTGGTCCTTAACCCCTTGGCGACCAGGGTTTTTTTTTTTTTGTGGGTTTTTAGACTAGATGACAAAAGCTATTTTTTTTTTAATTTAATTTTTTTTTTTTAATTTTTGTCCTTTGTTCAACCATATTTTCCCTCTAATTACTTTTGTACACCCACACAAATTATATACATGTTTTAAGGATCAGTAGGGTTTTCTTTTGATCCCATATTTATAGGTATAATCCATCATTTAGTTTTGATAATATAAAAAAAGGCGGGAAAAAAAGCACACAGGTTTTTCTGTGATGATTTGTGCCCAGTGCATTTTTAAACCTTTGATTGCCAAAGGGGTACGCAAACATTGCTCTGCAATGTTTTACATACCCTGTCTGGCACTCAGAGAGTTAAAAGGGACTGGATAAAAAAAATCATACCTCCCAATTGTCCCTCTAAGACACAAATATCTGTGCTCCTCTTTCTTACTCTTACTTTTTCTCCTCTTCTATGAGATCAGACTATGTGATGTGTGTGTATATAAGTGTATCACATTGCTCCACAGCAATAAAACTCAGATTTTGTGTTTGTTTAAACTTCAGTATATGTTTAGAAATTAGTCTGTGTAAATAAAATACTTTTAGTCTTGATCTAAATAATTTATTTAGCTACACCAAGAGAAGTCAGTAGGTCATGAAGTAACATAAAAAAATACGATAAATGCTGTACTCTCCAGTCCTGCTCCCAGCAGCATCACCTAAAACAAATGTTCCCCATCTTTGACCATTTGAAGCCCTGGGAGGCATGTTCTCTGCATCTCTCTGCCTTACGATCACAATGAGAAGGAGAGAGGCAGAGAACAGTTACTAAGCCAGTGCTTACATACATTGCCTTTGTCATGTGGCTCCACTGACACATGATCTCTGTAAAAGTTGGTCATAGAGCAGTCAGTTACAGCCTCCCCTCCATGATCACAGTGCGCCCTGAGGTACACTGTAATCATTAACCTGCAATGTGCAGGGCTGTCCTCCTTCCTCAAAGCTGATTTCTGTGAAGGTTGTAGCACATCAGCGAGCATTAAGGGATTAAAGGGTTAAGGACCAAAGGGGGCATGCAGTGCATTGCATATCTATATGGTTAGTGAAAGGGTAAACATGCTCATACAAATGACAGTTCTTGTTTAATGCATTTTGCACTCGTTTTGCCCTCAAAGAGGTTAAGTTAATAGAAAGCAAGTTTTAATATGCTTTTTGGTTTTATAAATTTGATGTCTTAATGTATATCCAGGTATACTCTTAGTACATAAACACAAGCTTGGAGATATATACAATGTATATATCTTCCAGTTTGTTTATGTACTTAGATTATATTTCTGTATAAACACTTTTGCAGATCAAATATACATACATGATTTAAACAGAGTTGCACATGGGGGGGGGGACATGTGGCCCCCCAGCTGTAGTTGAGCTAAAGTGCCATAATTGTGGCTGAGGATAATGGAAGTTATAATCCATGAACTGCTGGATGGGCCACAAATTGCCTATCACTGGTCTAAATTTTATATAGAAATGTGACCCCTTTAAATGGAATTCTTTGGAACTGGCAGAACAGATGTTCCCATGTGAGAAGGCAGATTCTTCCTGTGTCTGGCCTAGGGGACAAATCAATGTCTATTGACAGCTCCTTTCAACAGTTCCATTGCACTCTTGGCAATCATGCAGCTTTGTCCATCGACCAAGAATGTTTGCTTGGTGAGCTTGAAATGACTGTGGATTCACAATTGTTATTGGAAGATGTGATAAATAGCTAGTTGTTTTTTTGTGTTAGTAACACAATATTTGTCTGTCTCTAGTTGTTTTATTATTCTATGCGAATGGTACTCTACTACATTATCTGTTTGGCCAGTGAGAGCTAAGGGGTAGATTAGTAAAAGTGGCGTTAATGGAAAAGAACTGTTAAAACGGCTGTAAGATTGTTGTTGTTGGTTATAAAAGTATTAAGGACAGTTTAGAGGACATGATGCTGTGTAATAGGTTTTCTTTTTTTAAAACGGAATACGAAAGTTTGTAAAAAGTGGTTCGGCGAATTTATAAAGAAATGTCGCTCCCCTCTTTGCTTCTTTCCTCCCCCACCACCTTTAGCCATACTGCACTGGACTAGATGCTTGGGCTTGAGTGTCCTTTTTATTCCCTCACCCTTTTTCTTTG
Organism: Rhinophrynus dorsalis; assembly: GCA_037306005.1. NCBI lineage: Eukaryota > Metazoa > Chordata > Amphibia > Anura > Rhinophrynidae > Rhinophrynus > Rhinophrynus dorsalis. Next base: position 472,354,207 of record CM074718.1, read on the forward strand.
GCCTCTATTCTTTGCTTCATCTCCTTATTCACTTTCCTCTCTTGCTGCAGTATATGAATCATGCCCGGAACAGATCTACTGGACTGAGGCATTATGTCTATGCTTATTGACTTATTGCCGATACTGCCTTCTGATATTTTATACTGTTTCTTTTGACCTAACGTGGTGTATATTTCATGTACTGCTATTTTCTTGGTTTAAATAAAGTTTAAAAAAAAAAAAAAATCACTATTTGCGACAATTTAGAGACCTCATTTTCTCCAAAATTTAAGGCCATGTCTGGCCTGTTCTTAATCTTTACTGTCTCCACATTTTATAAATACGTTATAAATACCAACATTCATAATAAGGACACTTTAAGGATCCGTTCACAAAACGAACACTTTTTATAAATATCCCCCTAAGGTCTCTATTCAAGAAGATGAACAGGAGCAATTCTGGTGCAAACCAAGTGTACAATAATCCCCAATGATAAATGGGGAATTTGGCACTTTGAATGTTAAAGGGGGCCTCCAACTCATTGTGAAGTGATACAGTGGAGTCTTCTAGGGTTCATATGGTTCAGAGACCCATTTAACCCTTTGAATGCCAGAGAGGTACGCAGCGCATTGCTTTGCAATGTATTGCATACCCCTCTGGCACTCAAAGGGATAAATTACTGGGCATTTCCATTTGTCTTCTGATACAGCTGGCTTCTGCCTGAATTGCTCTTATCTAGCTTCCAAGTGAGCTTAGAAATGTATACGCAGGACTTACAAAATGGGTAAAAATATATGTATGGTACTCCTAATTGCCTGGTAACTATGTACATCAGGGACAAACGCCAATGGTTGGACCACCACTCCCATCATACTTAGCCAGAAATTGGCCAGCTAAGAATGATGGGAGTTGTAGTCAGACAACCGCAGGAATGTTCCAGGTTGCTTCCCCTGCTGGAAATAATGAAAATGTATTTGTGATTTGTGAAGTAATTCTGAGTGAGTGGAGGAGTGTTAGAAATAGAGAGAGGTTTGAGCTGTGTACATGTCATTGTATTATTCTCAAGTATAAATATAAATTATGAAGAAGGCGTAAGCGACTATAGCAGAAACAAGGAGAATGTGTAATGTGTAAGGCACAAGATAGAGGGGAAAAGAATGATGGAGAATCATGTGGATGGTAGCAGAAACAAGGAGACAGGTAGAGAAGTTAAAGGGGAACAGACCTAATACTAGTTGCTCTTAAAGCAATGCGAAAACCTAAAAATGATATTAGGTTATATAATCTTATGTATTACTAACTAGCATCTATAAATAATATTGAATCTATATCTGATCCCTGAGATCCAATCCCTGCATGTGTAGACTTATTACATACACACAATTTAGATAAATGTATTTGTGCTATGTGTAACAAGAAAGACAAACTATGATGCAGTTGCTTTACTGAGATTACCCACTCCTCATCTATTCAGAAAGACGGTTACTTTATTTCAGTCCATATTAAGACAATATTGCTTTCACTTCTCCAGTAGCATCAGAATTGCTAGAGTAGCAGCCAGGGAGCTCTGGAAAAAGCAGGAATTCACCGTTTTTGTGTTATGGTCTACTGTTTCAATTTAGAATCTGATACCTATAACCATACCTGGGAACTCTCCGGATTTGCCTCGGAGACTCCGGTTTTGACACTGCTTTGCCGGGGCAGAGGCAGATTCCTCCGTAGGTGGGGCATTTCTTCTGAAACTCTGCCCACATCTGATGTTTCTCCCGGTGTTCCTCCTTCCCCAGCCTTCTGTGTGGCACCTTTAAGCCCTGCCCCCCCAACTCGCATCAAGCCCCGCCCCTTTTTGACACGATTTGCATCATTATTGTTGCCCCCTGCTGCACCAGAGGACTTCCCTCCGGGCAGACCTCAATTGGAAGTTCCCAGGTATGCCTATAACTTTCCAAATCAGTGGATCCTGAGATCTTTGCAACTGTACTCCTTAAAGTTCAACAGAAGTTAGATTCTAGGGAATTTGGTCCTACTTCCTGAAACCCAGAGATGCTCCAGTCATTCGTCAGGGAACCTTCAACGTGATAGAACATTAGAGATCATTGCTTTAACCCTTTGTGTGCCAAAGGGGTACGCAACGCATTCCAACGCAATGCGTTATGTACCCCTCTGGCACTCAAAGGGTTAACATACAAGACTAGCTTGATTCCTCCTCACTCTGCCTTTCTGGTAGGAATGACAGAGATTTTGAGACTAAAGAAACAGTTAATTTATGCAGATCATATTATAGGTAACATTGGACACTGTCACCCAGAGAATTTGTCCCATCACCCTCACAGGCACACTTTGTAGACCGTTCTAATGAAGTATTTGTTTGTAGATAAGGCTGTTTCGGCTCTGCTGAAGAGCTGTCCTGTAGCATGACCAGAATCTCAATCTGTCAACTAGATCGCTGACGTGAGTAAAAGAGGTGAGAGGAGGGGACTTTAGAAGCTTATAAATCTTAAAATATACATCTTTAAGCAATGGGATTTACTGCATTTCATTTTTTTTTTCTTCATATGAACAATATTAGACCTTCTAAATTCCAGGTATTACTATCCTTTTAAAACTGTATTTCTACAACAATATGTGTGTATATGTTAGGAGGGGGTTTATGTCCTAACCACTTTTGGCAATAGCTGTATCCATTAGTCATGCCAAAAAAGCATTATTGTATTGAGTTTAATAAATTTGTGTAACTGAATGAATAGATAGATCAGATTGCAGGATTTTTTTAACCCAAGTTATTCTGTTAAACACATTGAGAGCCACTTATTTCTTTGGTATGATTTACATTTTAACCCTTTGTATTCCAGAGACATTGTCATTGTATTGCTTTGCAAGGTACTGGAGATGTTTCCTGTATGCAAGGGGTAAGAGTGATAGTATTGTAAAAGGGCGAAGGAGGATTGTAGAGGAAGTGACTGATAGTGTATAGATGTGCTGGAGCAGGCTAAATGTAATGCCTACTGCCTTTCAGCCAGCCATACTGGGACTGGCAGCCCAGTGTGACTGTGTCAGACAGGCATGACTTACTTTTAAAGTGACAGCATGCCGTCTGTTGAGAGACCTGTTCTGCTGGCACCATTCACCTGTTCTGTTTGAGAAGCATGTTATTATTCTGGCAGGGGAAGAAGCCATCACGCCAAATAATTCATAAGTGCAGATTTAAAACCTTTTAGATTTCAAAATGACCAACAAAAAGGATATGTCTTGGCATGTCTGACCACTAAATTGGTTAATCATTCTTTTGTATCATAAATTTTGGCAGCCAAGGCCAACTTCTGACACTTATTAAATATTTAAGAAATGCAGTGACATAAATATGAACTTGCACTTTTTCACGCCTTTTAAAAATCTCTATAAAGTAACAACATATTTTTGCATGTGTGTACATTGAGGATTGCTTTTAACCTTGATGAGCAGCCTGAGGTCCTCCAGCTATTCAGGATGACCATTCCCCATATCCCCAGCCAGCCAGTGGTAGTCACTAGTGGCTGGAGGGCCTTAGGTTGCCCACTACATGACTTCTAACAATATTCCGCTATATATGGTTTTTGATCAATTTCTGTGTCTGCATATAGCAACATTGTGTCAGTGGTATAGATTAGAGGTGCACCTGTTCAGTCCTAGAGCCACAAAAGGTCGGATTTGTACAATTTACGCTGGTGTCTCCTAATAATAAACTCTTACTTGCCTTAACTTGGGCAGAAATAATGATCATTAAGAATCATTTGTCATTTGATTCTCAAAAAAATGATTCATTGGTACTGAATATCATGTGTGCGGAAGCAGACGTGTTTCTTTTTGCAGTGGAATCCATTCAACTCACTGAAGTAGTCTTTCTTGTAGAACTTCCAGAAATCTTTCCACTGAATACTTTCTACAAAGTATCATGTCTGCCTAGAGGGACACTATATTGGATACAAATTACAGATTCATTTTGGAGACCAGTTCATAAAGAATTAATTTATGGTGCACATTAGTTTTTTTTTTTGTTTTTTTTTTGTTTTTTTTTTTTGCCGAGATTAAGATAAGTGGGGGATGTATTAAAGGGATTGTAATACTTAAAAACAACTTTAGTTCATATTGTAGCCCTTAAAAATACAAATTAAATGAGCCCAGCGGCATCTCTCAAACCTGTATGGTTTGATATATAGCTGCTTTCAAAGTTCACACTCCCCTGACATCATTGTTCTAGCTGACTGCAGGGAAATCCAGTCCCGGGACCAGCGAAAGCTCCCAGCAGAGCCGAGATCGCAATATAGAAACCGAAATCCTTCACTGAAACGGTCTTCTACATGTGCCTGCAAACCAAGCACACACATAGAAGACCATTTCAATGAAGGATTTCTGTTTCTATAATGCGATCTCTGCTTTGCTGCAGAGCTGCCTCTTGTTCAGGGACAGGATTCCCCTGCAGTCAGCTAGATCGCTGATGTCAGGGGAGGGGGAACTTTGAAAGTGGCTATCTCTCAAACCATACAGGTTTGAAAGATGCCACTGGGCTCATTTGCTTTGTATTTGTAAGGGCTACAGTATGAACTAAAGTTGTTTTTAAGTATTACTATCCCTTTAAGAGGTTTGTATTCCTTTATAGGGGAGCAATGGCACAGACATAAGTGTTTGTTTTCCTTTAAGAGAGGAACTTGTCTAGGTAGGTGTATTTTTAAAATAGCAGTCAATAATTTTGATCTGGTATTGTTTTTTCAGTTTCTATTCTGATAGATTAGTGAACCTTATTACAAGCAGCGCTGAAGCCCATTGTTGTGAGAGGGCAGAGGTCATATAAAGGTAACTGCAGCTACTATGTAAATAATATACGACTAGATATACCTGATTGCTGAATGAAGGACACACATGTAGGTCATTTCGTCTTTTAACCCTTTTTAGTACCAGTGGGGAACCTAACGTGCATTGGATACCCCTCTGACACTCAAAGGGTTAAACAAATGTAGAGACTTATTATTAACCAAATAACTGGACATAGCAGAGCCACCCATGTCCTGAGTTGGCAAACAGTGGCTTGCCACCTCTTGCTGAACTAAAACTTTAACCCTCCTCAACAGACCAATGGACAGCTGAGTATGATGGGAGTTAGTAATAGCTGGAGTGTCATGAACTACTCAGCTCTGTGCATAAAGGTGTGCTGGATTTGACTAGGTAAACTTCTCTAGCTGTTGGAGACAACAACTACCATCATCTGCAATTAGCCATGGACTTGTTAAAGATGATGGTCACTTGTAGTCTCCAACAACTGGAGGACCAAAGGTTGCCTACCACGTCTTGGGGTTTGAGAAAATTCTGGTGAGAAGGATGCATAAATGGGACAGTAATGTCCCATAAAAATAGTTTTTTGTTTTGTAGAGGTTAAAAAAATAAATTATGTGGCACAAATCCTATGTCTCAAACTGGTATGGTTTGTGAGATAATCGCATTGAAAGTTTCCCTTTCAATTTGAGATTTGAGTCGGTCGACTCGAGGTGGCTTTTCAGCAGAACCGAAATCGCTTTATTTAAAAATAACTACTTCATTTAAATGGTCTACAAAGTCTGTTTGCAAGCCAGGCATACTTTGTAGACCAGTGTTTCTCAACCAGGGTGCCGTGGCACTTTGGTGTGCCACTGACACCCACTTAGGGTGCCCCATTTTATCTATAAGGCTTTGACAAAAATGTGAATGTAGACTTACAACTATATATTTAAGGATATTACTATGCACAATATTTTTTATTTTAGCTGTGAGGTCTAACAATAAGTCTATATTTATGTGTTTGTAACTTTCATTGCACCATTGACAAAAGACAGAAAATCATAGGGGTGCCTCGAAAATGCCAGGATGTGTATTAGGGGTGACTTGAGCAAAAAAAAGATTAAGAATCACTGTTGTAGACCTTTCAAATGAAGTAATTCTTTTAAAATAATGCGATTTCAGCTCTGCTGCAGAGCCGCCCACTGGTCCCTGGATTGGGATCTTTTGCTGTCAGCACAACGCTGACATCAGGGAAAGGGGAGGGAGGGGGAACTTTTAATGTGACTATCTCTCAAACCATAGCGGTTTGAGAGATGGGATTTGCTGCAAATAATATTTTTAACCTCTACAAAACTAGAAGAATGTTTATGGGACATTTAGTGTTCCTTTAAGGACCATTCTGGTCCTCAAATTGATTTTTGTTCTATTTTTTTTTTCTTTGGCAAAGCAAGAAGAAGGGAAAAAAAAAGAAAAACCTTAACATATATTACATTAAGGAACATATATGTTCAAAAGAAAAGTGGAGAAGTTTTATGGGAAACCATATGCACTACAGGGGAGAACTAAAAAATCCAAAACCCTCCATTCATTTAAATGGGGATTTTAACCCCTTGAATGCTAGAGGTCTCTGTGTTGGAGACCTCTCAAGCATTCAAGTGGTTAAAGCCCCCATTTACATCTATGGGATTTTTTATTTCTACTCTATAGTGCAGATGGTTTACCCCAGAACTTCTCCACTTTTCTTTTGAACCTAATAAGGCCCTAAATAGTCAACATACTCTTTAGTATTTTAGCATTAGTTTACCTTTCATAGCATAGCAAATCTAAAGCTGGAAGCAGTCATGGTGATGAATTTGCAGCATCCCTTTCATTTTTTTGTGTGTGTCCAAAGATTTGACTGTGAAATGTGTTCCTCAAATGAGTCCAGCTAACAGGGCGCGGTCAGGAAAGGAAAGGTAGCCATGAAAGTTGGATGTGTTAATGCAGTCATGCATGTCATAAGAGCAAATTGCTTTTTAGATTAACTTTTAATTAATATTGTGGCCTGCTAGGAGGCCTGCATGTTTTGTGCGTGTAAATGGGCAAATTAATATGAAAGGTTACTTCACAGTGTACTCTTCATTTATTGCCATTTAAAACTAGGCCTGCGATGACTGCAAAATCTAGGAGACTGCAGTAACCTAGAAATCTAGAATTTCACATCAGATAAGAGCCAATTGGCCTATTTATTCTGCCTATGTCCTGATCAATTTAAAAAGATCACTTATTTAATCATTATTTTGCCCATATATCTACCCCAACAGTTCATAAAGCTATTTCTCTGTCGTCCAATACAGGTTACTGGTAACTTTGGGTAAGCGATCCGCCCCTTTAATTGCAGGCAGGAACAATTCTAGAATTGTACGCAGGGGGTGGAGCATACCTTCCCTCCTTGGCTGCAGCTAGCCAACCAGCTCCGGAAAGATTTCTTTCTTGGTTGAGACACAGGCAAGAGAATAGTTCTGCTATAGTTTTAGAATTTTTCGGTGTGTCCATATGATACCAGCGAGAGGGAGGTTCAGCAATTTTTTGTTTTTTTTTTTGTTTTGTTTTTTTCTAGAACCTAAAAGTTTGGGGTGTATTGCCTTATATGTGTGGTCACTCTGTATTCAAGAACATATGGTAAATTCTGCCTATTGTTGTAGTACCAATTTTTACTGTAAAATGCCATTTGAGAAATCAAGTGTGCGGGTGGCACAGTGTGGCACTTCATGCTAATTCCCTGCACAAAATGCTTATTAGTTCTGTTCAAGGCCAAACTTACCTTTCACTGTGCTGTTAGAAATGAACACAATCTGTGGGCTCTGCCTAAATTCATTCATATCACAGTGTGTGGTAATATTGGCACAGCAAAGAAACTAAAGCATAAAATATTACATTGTGACACCAACAAGTGTGTGTATGTATAATATATATGTGTATGAGAGAGATCTATATAGCCGTATAATTTTTTTAAAAAATAAATGACTAATGCAACATATATAATTTATACTCTTAAAAATTAACTTAATGTGACAGGTCTATATTAATATGTTTGAATGTTTTGATCCTATCATACCTTCACAGTTTTTATACCCAAATGTATTTTTCGTGGGGTATTCCTAATGCAGGAGATAACTCTATATAGAAAAATATTAATACACCACTTGTTCACCTCCTTGGGAGTGTAAGGTCTGATCTGCACTAGTCCCTTATTACTTTTTCACAGCTGTGCAAAGAAAACACAAAGGGAGAGGTGTACAATGCAGTAAAAACTCTTCAGTGAATAAAAGCTTTCTTGTTCCTGTGTTATTCAGTTGAACCTCTTTTTGAAGTAGGCAGTGTTTACAAACCATTTGATGAAGAGGCTTCACATAGGAATAGGAGCACTTTCACTTAGTGGATGGATTTTTCACATCCTTTGTGCCGGGGTGAACAAACGCCCCCCCCAAGCTGTTGTAAGACCGTTCCATCTTCAGTGAGGAAGTGCAACTCTGGGGCAAACCAACTGCATTTTGGGGGCAGATAAAAATTCCCCTTATTTCCATTGATTTAACCCTCTGAGTGCCCGAGAGGTATCCAATGAATTGCTTTGCAATGCGTTTTTACTCCTTTGAGTGCCAGAGGGTGCTAAGTCCATAGTGTTCATTAGAAACGTCTGTCCAGATTCAGGTAAGTCGATGTTTGTTAGGAGGCGTTAGTGTTTCTTTAACCCTTTGAGAGCCAGAGAGGTATCCAACGGATTGTTTTGCATTGGATACATCTGTCACTCAAAGTCTTAACAACTGTGCATAGAGTACCAATATGGTGGATAATGATTAGCCACCATATTGGTTCTCATTGCATAGTTTATTATTAATATGTGATTTTGGTGGGTTGAGACTGTTTAATCTGAAATCATCATACTGTGGGTATAGCACCACTCTGTTGCCGTACCTGTATTTTGAATATCTCTGTTGGAATAGTAACATACAAAGTAATATAGTAAATTAGGTTGAAAAACGACACAAGTCCATCAGGTACAACCTTTGCCTCATACCCCAGAGACTGAGAATTATATAGCTTTCCTGCTGCCAGATAAGTTAGTCTTTATCAGACCTTCCTGATTTACCTACTAATATACAGTATAACCCTGTATGTTCCCTTTTGAAAGGAATGTAGCTAATCCTGGAAGGACTGGAATGTTCAGGTTTGACAATAAATTTGTACTGTTTTGCACTTAATCAGCTTTATTTCTTTTGCTTTTGCACATATTATTTATACACATACTATGTTTTGGCTTCACATTATGGGCTATTGTAAAAAGACAAAAGTAGAGTAATTCTAGGACAAACCAGCTGTACCATAATGAATAGATACAAATTCCCATTGATTTATGGTGCAGCTGGTTTGCTCTAGAACTGCTCACTTCTGTCTTTGTGAATATGCCCCATTATAGTCCAGGTATCCTGTTTTCTTGTACTCTGTAAGGTTTACATTTGTGTGTTCTGGTATGTCTGAACTTACTCCCTTCCTATAGTATATGTTTTATAATCCTTTTCTTCACATGCATAGGACACCTTTATGGTGATCACATTGTTTTTCTTTTCCTTGTACAGTAATGTGTTGAGCACCCATTTTAAATGGTTAATTTTTGTGAAGTAAATCACCCACATTAGCGTGCACCCAGGACAACATCTCTTTGGCATCATAGGATTAAATTGGTTCCTTGCTGAAAATGTGGAACTTGGGGTGAAGTCCTCAGAAAATTGAGGTCCTCAGCAAATCCGCACATTAAAATGACCGTGCTCTAAAGGCCCAGGTACCCAGCAAAGCTAATCTCATCTGTGAGAATTTGGCAGAATGCATTTTTTAACTTCTCCAATCTGTCTTTCCCACCTTGGCACACAGCCTTCCACATTCTCTGCGGGCAGCTGAGACGTTATGATTATATTTCACATAAGTAAGTCTTATTGAATAAATAATACCCTTATGTATTTTTAATTGAAGCTGGTCAAGTGGATAGAGTCAGAGGAATTAAAAGGTTATGCTGTAGCATAAAGGTGGACTCTGCACTTTGTTTAAGTGAAGGACAGGGTGTTGTGTTAATGCTTAGAGAGATTCTAGTGAGTGGCCATTATTCTGATATGCAAATTTATAGGGGGTAGAAAGAGAGAGACAAGGACATTGTTAAATTGATTTTCTTTTCCTTATGATTTCATGTTGATCCCCTTCCCGGTGGCTAACAGGGGGAGTACAGTGGGAATTTGGAAAATGTTTTATTTCCCTGCTATTGTGAAGTTTATTTGCTACAGAATTGTTTTATTTCTTTTTAGTGCATCAGCTTCAAAGGAGTGACTGTAGTTCAACAGCAGCTGGGAGGATGTCTATTCCTGACGTAGAGTGTTAATTCTGCTGGCTATATGGTGGTGTCATATAGCGAGTTTGTGTAAGGGCAATAAATGTAGTAACAGATGCTAGGAATTTTATGAAAGAATTGGAAGTATCTGTACTAGTAAAATAATTTAAACTTGCCCTAAAAGTTAACCCTTTGCGTGCCAGAGAGGTACACAAAGTTTTGCTATGCAATAAATTGTGTACCCCTCTGGTACTCAAGGGGTTAAAACACTGAAAATTATATATCTCACAGGCTAACGCTTGCTTCGCTTTTAATAATAATAATAATAATAAAAGAAATTGCTAAAGAGATTTTTTTTATGTTCTGAAATCACATGACAAATGTGATAATCATGTTGTTTACAATATGATTTGAATCTCTACTTTTCAACCCATAATGCCTTTCTTTAGATTCAACACTGCAGCTTCAACATTGCACATTAATAATGTTAACCTGCTATATTTAGTTAGATACCATTGAAATTAATACATGACACACTGTTGGGCCAAACGAGACCGCAAGATATGTTGCATTGTAGTTTGCACAGAGTGAATAGTCCCGTGCAACACGGTGATATATATTTTTTTTTCCATGTGTTGCATTAATTGTTGCAATTCATTCGCCAGTGGCCTATAACAGTGATTGAAAAAATGCTGGAAAATGCATGAAAAAATGTGGGCCCTTCCTATTGGTGATTACACATACTATTTAGCTTTTTATTGAATTTCTCTCCATGTGTGGGCATCTAGGCAGAATAAGTGGTGTAAATACTATCTCAGTTGAGTAAAAAAAATCACAGTAATTTGCAAAGTAGTGTTGCTGCACAATCTTGTTAATTAACAAACTCAAATTTTCAAAAGGAAAGATTTTTTTTTTTTTTTTTTTTAATAATGATGGAGTCAGGAGATATACTTTAAAAAAAATGTACAATTTATTTTTGGGATATAATTTCCCTTTAAATAATGTTGTTAGAGGAGCAGCATGTCCAAGATAAGTTAAAACTTAACTTTTGCGCTGCTTGTAATAGAGGTTGTTAATAGGAACAATAACCCCTTATTTGCTGAAGTGGTGTGCAATGTATTGCACTAAAATGGTTAAACCCCATTTATGTTAGATGTTAGCAAGCCCACTGTTAGATCATTGTGTATATGCAGTGTGTGCCGAATTTACATCCTGGGCAGTTTTCGGTGTCTGTTTGCATAGTCCCATTTGCCCAGGTTCAATATCAGTGTCCTGAAATTGTACAGTGGCGCTGTTGCTACACGATCCTATGGACAGCTCTGGTCCCGGGACCATAAATCTCCATAGGATGGTGTAGCAACAGCGCCACTGTACAATTTCAGGCCACTGTGATACTGCACCTAAAAAATTCAACTTTGAAAATTAATAACTTTTGAGTGAGACACCTTTCAGCAGTGGGAGTACTCTTGTTTTACTCAGGGGGATAAACCCTACAACATATTTTTTTTTTTTTTACATTTTAAGTATTACTATCCCTTTAACTAGAACATTCAAGAAAAAAAATTAACCCCTTGGTTTCTAGAGAGATCTGCAACCTCTGTAGCATCCAATGGGTTAAATAATGTCAGTAAAGTAGTATATACACTTGTGCAGAGATATTGAGATTGCACTGGCCACATCAACCTTTTAAAATGTGGTTGTGGCCAGCAAAGCCGAGGCACCTCTAAAAATTTGGCTCTAGGCAGTTGCCTACTCTATGGATTCCCATTAGCCAAAGCTAGTGTTAGTGGTTTGTCCAATTTGAGAGCAATAATCTAAAGTAAGCATGTGTATTTTGCTTGTTGCAATAGCCAAAGAGGTACATATGTATGCTAAATCTTAATGTTGATGGGGCAACCATAAAATCTGGCCTGCATTACACTGCAGCTGATAATAATCTCAGTGGTTATAGCTACACATTTCTCCATACATTTCAGTGGAAATCCGTTCTATAAAACCAGCAATAGCATTTCTCCTACAATGTAATCTAGGCCTTACTTACTGAATTAATACTCAGTGTAAGTATATGTTCACAAGGGTGACTTTCTTGTAGCAGTTTTAATATTTGGAATTACATGGTTAAGAATAAGCAATGCATTATTACTGTAGTGTAGTATTTTTTTTATTTTATTTAAGCCTAGAATTCCTTGATCTCCATATCAACCAATAACAAAAAAAATTGCATGTTTTCAGAAAATTCCAGCTAGTGGAGCACAGGTATACTGATTAGTGGCTCAGTTACTTTAATTGGTCTACTTGTGCTTGTTCAGGGATATCCTGATAACATACACTGTTGGTAACTACCCCTGAAATACATATTTCAAGAGGGTTTTAATGGAATCACACAAAGTAAGTAATTGAGTTTTTAGTAGCTCTTTAGGACCAGGCTTGTCTACTGCCAATGTAGGTGCATTAACTTGGTGTCTGGGAAAAGTTGCAGCAAACTGTATCAATTTGTGACTTGCACAGCAGTAGCTGCTTCCTATGACACAATGGGGCTAATGTATGAATTTGTCTATGCAGCCCCATTGGCTTCACTAAAGCATATATTATCGCTGTACTGCATACAGTCAGACAATCTCTATCATCATCCGTACTTTAATGCCAGCAAACCCTGTCCTCACCTTCATAAAAGGTGCAAGGAAGTGGAGTATACTTGTGTGGAAGAAAGGAATGCCCAGAACACCTCACAGCCTACTCTATTGCTCTCTTCTTGGCACAAGTAACATTAAGGAGAGGAATGTGGGTGCATGTAGCTTAGAAAGTTGATATTAGATAGGCATAGTAGGGAAAAATATCCATTCTAGAGTCTGATTTAGCATGGGATCGCTGTAGTACATTCATCCCATCGATATACTGAGTAGTGTAGTCATTTGTAAAACAAAAACAATTTTATCTTGTTACTCCTGATCCAGAACAGCAGTCTGGTTAGTTTTTATAGCAAAGCTTCCCTGCATACAGCCCCACTGTCCCTCACACTCAGAATAGCTCTTTGGCATTCGGTTAAGCATAGAAAGCTATGGCCATTACAGATGTAGGTCTGGATTTTATTTTGGATGATAAGTCACTAGTTTTAATCTACAAATTCCCCTACAGACTTCACTAGGAATCTGTGAAATAAAACTAGTTTAACATTTATCACATACAGTGGAATCCAGTCTTTATTTAGTAAAATGTCACTTATAAGAATCATCAACCTATGTCAGTTGAAAACATATAGTTGTGTGTAAACTGTCAACTGTATCAAGTTGGTATCTGAATCCATTGTACATCTCCTAAGGCAATCAACAGGTTAAATGTGTTGCCATAATTCATACACTTTGGTCTTACGAGGGAATGAGACCTTTGTATATGTCCCTACCTATCAAAAGAGCTTTCCAGTTGAACTCTGGTCAGGACAAACCTTTGTATCAGCTGGTAGGACGTGAGCTGTGCAGTGTCCTAGTGCTTAGCATTAAATTAGTCATCAGCACTGGGATTAATTTGGGATCAGTAGGGGACCCATTTAGTACAATCTGCCACAGCTTTAAGGATAAGGATTTTGCTGTGTTTGTACGTACTGTATGTATGCATGTGTGTGTATATGTAATTATATATATATATATATATATTACATACGACTCCCATCATAGCTGGAGGGCCTCAGGTTGCCCATCCCTGAGTGCTCTTAGGGAAATGTATTACTACAATTTTGCTCTTAACAAAAAAAAAAAAAAAACACTGGAACAGATTTCTTGGTACTGTGCTTGCCTAAGGCCAATTTAATAAGCTACTTATTCTTAAAATTGTCCTTTGCATACTGCTTGCTCCAAGGTGAGGTCAGTGGCTGAGTGTTTCAAGGCTTTCCTTTAATTTTTTTTTTCTTCTTTTAATGCTATTTACTAACAAGGCACAGAGGAAAGTACTGTAACTTTTTTTCTATTTTCCTGCACATGCTCTAGGGGTGGCATTTGGGGCTTGCTTCTATTAAAGTCTTACCTTCAGATTGTGTGTGTGGCAGTATGGACTAAAGCGTTCATATGCTGTAGAGTAGTGGTTCTCTGCACATGTCATCAGGGTCCACTAACAGGCCAGGATTTGTGGATTTCCTTGTTAGATAGCAGGTAAGTTAATCAAATTGTCGGAACCTCTGATCCTCACACCTGTGGGACTAACAGGGAAATTCACAGGTCCTGGCCTGTTAGGCAGCCCTGAGGGCTGCTCCAGTCCTCAAGGCATACCAGTCAGGATAATCCTAATTAAACACAGCCAGTTCAATCACAGTGTCTGAGCCACCGATTTACTCACCTGTGATTAAGCAAGGATATCCAGAAAAGCTGAACTGTTGGTGTTCCCAGAGGACTGAAGTTGAAAAACACTGCTCTAGAGCAGGGCTGCCCAAGTTCAGTGCCCAAGGACCACCAATGGGCCAGAATGTAAGGATTTCCCTGTTTAAGCACAGGTAAGTCTGTCAGAATGAATGAGCTGCTGATTAACTCACCTGTGCTTAATCAGGGAAATCCTTACATACTGGCCTGTTGGTGGCCCTTGAGGACTGAACTTGGACAGCTTTGCTCTGGAACATACTTTGAAGTACAAGCACATGAGTATAAAGCCAGCATCCCAGAAAGTAAGCTGTCCAGCAGGATTTGTACATTTGCCCCCCATTTATATTCATTTTTAGAATCCATCTTTACAATGACAACCTGTCTAATCCAGAGATTTACATTTGATTAACTAACCAGATTATAAATAATTTTAAATTTATTGCATGACTAAAAAACTGGAGTTGCTCCATAAATTCACTAAAGTATTGTGCATCAGTAAATGTGTTGTCCTCACATAATAAAACATGCAGTGATATCAAATAGTACAATAAAATAGGTAATGTAACAAGCATGCATTGGACATGGCTGTTCTGAGAACATTTGTGGTGTTATTATTAGGGCAATGTATTTTTACATGTTCTTTAACTGCAAAATTCAGGATTAGAAATATGGTTTCTGCCAGCCTAAGGTTGTGATAAAAACAGACGTTAACCCTTTGAGTGCCAAATAAGCAATGCCTTGCTCTGAGCACAACTCCTCCACTTTTCCAGCTCTAATTAGATTCTTCATCTTTTTTTTTTTTTTACCCTTTGAGTGTCAGAGGGGTAACCCCTAAGCACTCAAAGGGTTAAAACTTTTATGGCCTTGAGAAGGAGCAACCTGGATCTCAATTTCCAGATCATTCTCAGGTCGATAGACCATCAAAGCAGGATGCAATAAAGTGTTAGTCTCTCTGCAGAGCAGAATGCTGTGGGTGATTTCTATTGTACTTTTCTTTTTTTACATTGTGTCCCTAGACCTGCTTTCACTGTAAAGTACATAAAAGTGTAAAATAAATAAAAACCTAGGCAAATTGACACTACATATTCTGTCAAAATACTATCCCTTTAAGAGAGCGGTAAAGACCAAAAATAATCCCTGCATACAAAATAAGGGATTAACAAATGCGCACAAATAAAATTCTGGACAATTACGGAAGTAACCAACTGCACTACAAAAATAAACCTTTCCAAAAGTCCCATTCTTTTTTTAAAAAAGGGGGTTTTAAGCCCACAACTGCTATGCTTGTCTGCAGTGCATTGCAGAGCAAACCACTGCACACCTCTCAGGGGGTCATAAACACCATTTAAGTCAATGTGTATCTGGTTTGGCCAAACTTGCTGTCCTGTCTTTATGCATATAGTCATTTGAGTAAACTCCCCCCTATAGTGCCTGTATTGTTGAGAATAGCAGTTGTGTGTCCAGAACAGTGGGGTCCTTGGAGGTTAGGACTCCAATTACCAGCTGTAACGAATGCTGTTTTAATTATATTATTAATCTGCTGCTAATTGATTCTGCAGCACTCCACAAATGACAAAGAAATGGGAAGATCTTATAATAACCAGTCAATAAAGGATAATAAGAGCCCTTCCCAGGAAAGCTTAGTCTAGAGATAAGGTGGTTAACCCATTAAGGACCCTAGAGGTGTGCGACATATTGCTTGGTCATGCGTTGCCCTCCACCCAGGTCCTTTTAAGAGGTTAATTTAACAATAGGGTTATCATTTGGCACATTATTCATTTTGTTTTGGTGCACTACTGCAGTGTCTGTGAATGTTAAGCCTTTGGATACTTGCAAGATCAATGTATTGCTAGCATCCACAGGGTTAAAAACAAACCGTTCAAAGCTCTAGAATCCCATAATGTGCTACACTTGCACCTCACATACAGAGAGGCTGATGTACGTAAAGGGATATAATGGTTCCTTCCATAAGCAGCTCAGACTGTTCATCATAGTTAACCCCTTAAGGACCGGCGGTCATGGGACATTTCCGTCCCATAATGACCGCATAGGCGCACTTGGATGCGCCGGTACACGTGACCTGTCACCTGTATCGGCGCGTCATTATGGGGCTTGAAAGAGATCGCTCCGATCTTGGAGCGGTCTATTTCAGGCCCTATTTTTACTTACAGCTCTCCCGGTAGAGCTCTGTAAGTAAAAAGTACGTGATGTACCATGACCGTCATCGGTCCTTGAGTATTTCAAGGACCGTGACGGTCCTAGTACGTCAAGGGTCCTTAAGGGGTTAATAGTACTGATGTCCGATGGTGGCAGTGTTCATAACTTGCTAGTTATGAAGGAGTTTACCCCTCCCGCCTCTTTTCCCAATCGTAAGTGAATTCCCATAGATCTGAAAAACGGTCACCAGCCCAGACCGATCACAAAGAGGCAATCTTCCCTCGGTCAGTATAAGGAAAACCCTACCGTCCTTGACAAAGGAGGGCAGGTTTTTCTTAATACTGAGTGAAGATTGTCCCTCGTAGTGACCCTCTGTCAGATCTGAGACAGAGAACATGGACGTCAGGAAAAGGGGCGGGAGGGATAAACTTCCTCATATAATTACACTGTAACCAGCAAGTTATGAACAGTGAGAGCATCAGACATCAGTACTATTCACTATGATGCACAATCTGAGCTGCTTGTGGAAGGAAACATAAATATCCCTTTAACCCTTTTCAATGGCAGAGGGGTGTTCAATGAATTGCTTTGCAATGCCTTGCTTACCGTTCTGGTATTGAGAGGGTTAACCCCTTAAGGACCAGCGGTCCTGGTGTATGTGATCCTTTAAGGTCCAGATAGGAATGTTTGACGTGCTGTCCCACGTGACTGATCGCCGAACGGGGGACTAAAAGAGATCGATCTGGTCTTGGAGCAATCAATTTCAGTCTCTTCTATTACTCAAGGCGCTCCTGCAGGAGTGCTGTGAGTAAAAAGCATGTGACGTTCCAGGACCGTCGCTGGTCTTTAAGTGCCGGACAGCCATGATGGTCCTGGCACGTCACTGGATGCGAAGGGGTTAAAGGAGCTGGGGCAAGTCTAAACCAAATGAACCATGGGTATAAGTAAGTTATCTTAATTCTCATTGATGCAAATGGGGAGTTTGCTTTTCAGTGTGCATAAAGACCACACTAGCATTCAAGAGATGTTTAAAAGAAAGTGTATTTAAATCACAAGAACAAAATGTATTTAACCCTTTTGTTGGTTCGTAACCTGCCAGCGCAGCTTATTTTGATTTAGACACTGGCCTGAAAATCATCCGCCTGCATTTTAAGGTATTTATATGATACTAGTGTAAAAGCCCGCGTACACGGGCCAAGGTCTGGAACCCTTTGAGTGCCAGAGGGGTACGCAGTGCATTGCTCAAAGGGTTAAGCGGCCGCTACCTCACTGCTCCACGCGATGCAGTCTTGCGTCGCCTCACTTATGCAGTGCAATAATGCACAGTAGAGATTGCCAAACACACGAAGTCTCTACTGCGCATGACTGCTTCTGACAAACATCCTAGCGAATTGTTATATAGAATGGTAACTTGTTGTGCAAGCACAGGAAAATTGGTAATTTCCTAAGTGCTTTGTTAGTACATGGTGAGAAACAAGGGGACATGAACAGAACACCCCTATCCCCTTGATTGCCAGAGGGGTATGCAATGCATCACAACCTCTGGCACTCAAGGGGTTAAACGCCCATGTACTCTTCACCACAGTGATGTTTTCCTACATCTCTCCCTCTACACCCTAAAAACTGTGCCCTCCCTCTTTTGCTCCTTTTCCCCTCACCTCCTCCTATATCTCCCACCACCACCATGTTTCCCTCTAGTTCTGATTTTTCCATTTCTCTGTAATTTCTCCTTTTATCTCTAGTGCTCTCCCTTCTGCATTACCCCACATGCCTTCTGATTCCACCAACATCCTTTCCCTTCCTTTCCTCTGCCGTCCCCCTTTCTGCTGTTTTCAATCCCTCCCCCACTCTACCCCATCAACTGCAGATTTAGTTATGCATAGACAACTGTAGCAGAAAATCTAATTTGATGATTAGCAGAACTGCCAGGATCACTTCACGTCAAGAGATGCTATCTCTCTGCTTTCTCACTGATTAATCCCTCTCACAAAACAGCTGCAATGAGCTTGCCCCCAACGCAAGGGATGGGCAACATGTGGCTCCCCAGTTGTTGTAAAACTACAACAGGCTTAGGTTGTTGACATTTTGTAGTCCAGCAGCAGATGGCGAACCACAGGATGACCACTCCTGACCTCAGGTCTGATTGCAACAATCAGTGTATCTTTGCAGTGTACCAGCAGTTCAGCATTTCCTGGGCTGTAAAATTCAAGCATAATCTTCCTTGTAACTTACCTACTAATTAATCTTCTCTTTGAAGATGTTATGTAACAAAACCCCCATGACCGAATTGCCCTACAGTACATCTGTCTTTTTTATGCATGTTTGTTTTAATGAGCCTTTCTCTCTCTCTCTCTCTCTCTCTCTCTCTCTCTCTCTCTCTCTCTCTCTCTCTCTCTCTCTCTCTCTCTCTCTCTCTCTCTCTCTCTCTCTCTCTCTCTCTCTCTCTCTCTCTCTCTCTCTCTCTCTCGTCTCTCTCTCTCTCTCTCTCTCTCTCTCTCTCGTATGTATACATTTATATATATCATGGACATAGAATATCAACAGCTGGCACACTTAGGTCTTCATATTAAGTAAAACGGATTTTATTGGAAAAATGCCCTAAGAGTGCTGACTATTGATATCACATGTTCATGATACTACTTTTTATATTTTCACTTATTAGCGCGAGCGCCTAGGCGCATATATATAATATATATATATATGTTAATATATGGTTTATCAGTGTTAACTATGTCTGAACTCAGGCACAGAAAACAGGAGGGGGATATACAAATACAGTTCCACTGTGAACTAGATGCTGATACCAATTTCTTAGTCTTTCTCTTGCCTAAAGCCAGTTTACTAAATAAGCTTATGCCAAAAAATGTCGCTTGCTGTAAGGGGAAGACAGTCGGGAACTGTGATGTTCCTTTCCTCTACACCTTGTATAATGCTATGTACTACACAAAGCGTGGTGGCTGTGATGTAACTTTGCCATTTCCCTGTGCAAGCTATAGATGAGGCATTTGGCGCTTGTTGGCATTAAAGCGGAACTATCATCAAACTTAAATTGAGCCCCAAATCCGAATTGCAATAGCGATATGCATATACTTGTATTTTGCGGAATAATTCCAGCATTAGTAAAAAAAAATAGAACTTTTTAGGCAGGCAGCGGCAGGGATCTTGCTGTAGGCTGTGCCGTCAGTCCCTTCCGGTGCCTTAAGGTACAAAGGCATTCAACTCCTAAATTGGTGAAAAGGACTGACGGCGCAGACTCAGGGATGCCATCTCTGCAAGATGTCTGCGCTGTTGCCTGCTGCTACCTGCCAAACGAATTCTATCTTTCACTAATGCCAGAATTATTCAGCAAAATAAAAGTACGTATATGCATATCGCTCTTGTAAGTAGGATTTGGGGCTCAATTTAAGCTTGATAATAGTTCCACTTTAAAGTCATATCAATGAGAGTGAGTGTGCCCCTCTGCATTGTGTTCATATGCTCATGTGCATAGGGAGTTCAGCAGCAGGTGTTCGAGGCCAGTGCCATTGAGCTGCGCAGACAGCTATGCACATTTCCTTCACTATCCCTTATTTATAAAGGCAAAGTCAAAACAGTTATTGGACATACCAACTCCACTATATGGGCCAAAATTCCCAACACGTTGTTTGGTTTAAATGAATGCTAGAGTGCATGCAAGGAGTTAACCTTTTGAGTGCCAGTGCTTTGCGTACCTCTCTGGCATTCAAAGCGTTAAAAGGTTGTTTTTTTTTGGGGGGGGGGGTTGTCCCCTGCAGTGTTACTGGCTTCCACTCAGATTCAGTGCACTTTGCCTTTATACTGAAGGGCCTTTGTATATATTTTTAAGAATGCTTTAATTTCCTGTCTCATAAAAAGCATTCCTTTATTGGGTGTTTCTTCTTTGTTCCTAAAAACACACATTTTTCATGCTTATTAAAAAACCTGTTCATATTTTTTTTTCACTTTTCATAAATAATTTAAATAACAGAAAAATATAACCAGCATATAATGTTTTACAAATCAGTCTGTGATCGTTTAAGAGACACAGACCTATTTTTATTTTAATATATTGGTTTATCATTCTGTTAATTAACATCTCATGTAGCAAAGCCATAGCTTCTCTTAACCTGTTGAGTGCCAGAGAGGTACGCAACGCATTGCTCTGCAATGCGTTGCGTACCCCTCTGCCATTAAAAGGGTTAACACTTTGAGGGCAGAGTGGTGTCCATCGTATTGTTTTGCAATGCGGTGGGCACCCTGTGGCACTCAAAGGCAATAAACACCCCTCTTGCATTAACTATTTGAATTGCAAATGGGTATGCAACGAATGCCCCTCTGTCATTCAAAGGGTTAATCCTAAAGTGCTGTCATTGACCCCCTCCCCAGCCAGAGGGCCTTGGCTTACTGTATCTGTTTTGGAAGTAGCAGAGTTAATGGCATCTTACTGTGTCTGTGCATACTGTCTGCTCATAAAGGTTTGTTTGGAGGGATAAAAGCAAATTCATTTCCCTCTGAATGGTGGAAGAGTAGCAGCCTGAGGGTAGACTTGTATTGGCAAATATGTTTTTTAAAGAAGGCATTTGATGAAGGAGCATGGGGGCAGGGAGAATATGCCTGTTTGTTTGTAGTACAAGCTGTTTGGTATGTGTTTGTATGTGTGTATGTATATATGGGTGTTTATGTAAATAGCTATATATAATACATACACATGCATACATTTTGTGTGTATAAATGAATATACAGATATGCAGTAAACTGGAAAAAATTATACAGATGAGATGCAACAAAGAACAAAAAAAGCTTAACCCTTTGGGTGCCGGAGGGGTAGGTAACACATTGCAAAGGATTAACACTTTGAGAACTAGATGGGAACACAACATATCACAAAGCAATGAGTTGTGCACCATTCTTCTTCTCAAGGGTGTTCATCTCCCATTCATAAAAGGGAACTATACAGTCGGAATATGTGGCTTTTAATATGGTTTAAAGGGATAG